>WBNM01041177.1:370542-401894 GCA_013399055.1 Ramphastos sulfuratus
AATAAATTATATATTAATATTTTTATAATATCGTCTCGCAGTACCTAATTACCCCCTCCCCGACACCTCTAGAATAGATGACCTCTAGAGGTCCCTTCCAACCCAGTGCATTCTATCATTTATGGTTGAATTAGTGCATCAGTATTTATGCCTGTATGTCTGAATCTGAAATGCAGGTAGATGTATACAATACTTACTGAAGTGCCTACTGCTTTAGGAGAGTCCTGAACAGAAAAGTGAAAATTCATCTGAAGTTTACGCAGCTCTTCACTTTCACTTAAGGACTATGCCATGAGCAGCAGTTATGCAGACTCACATGCACGTCCTTCTTTTTCTAGTTGGAGTCCGGTCTGGACTTGTGCTCACCCCACTGCCATGCAGAATCTCTTTGTTCTCCTGCTCCACAGGCACATAATGAAGCTATTTCCAAACTCTTTATTGCAGGGACTTGTGTGACAAGGAATTGGGTGAGAAGGAAGGGACAGAGGAGCCAGGTTGTTCTACATTCCACACAATACAGAACAGCAGTCATTCTTTCATTTTTCCCCTAGACACACAGAATATTTGCCATGATGGAACTGAAATAAAAACATACCCACGAATGTCAAACAATGTGAACCATCACTGTTTTCCTTAAGTTACAAGATATTTGTGTGAGGCAAGCCTCAGAAGCAACAACACTAAAAACAGTAAAAAATTCTCCTGCTGGAATAGTATGTTTATTGTTCAGGTCCTGTTCACAGTAGCCAGTCCTGTGAAGAATGGAAACTAGATTTCTCTGGGCACTGTTCTCTGCAGTCCACTGCTCTCCTTCACCCCCTTACCAGAGCACTGTTCTTATGTGTTCCCAAAGCACTCATGTGCTTTCTAACTGAGCAGTTTTGCAGCACTCCTCTCACGAAAACGACAGCCAGACAGAACAGCTTTCTCCTTCCCTCCACTGGGGCACATTACTCAGCAACATCCGTTGGCTGAAGGCAGCAGCCCTGCAGCCAAACATTATTGGCCAATAGTTTGAAAATGCTATTTCCTTGAGAATTTCCTAAAAAAAGTGCATGGGGTGAGTGGCTGGAGAGCAGCCTGGCAGAAAGGGACCTGGGAGTGCTGGTTGACAACTGGCTGAACATGAGCCAGCAGTGTGTCCAGGTGGCATGGAAGGACAATGGCATCTTGGCCTGCATCAGGAATAGTGTGGCCCAGGACTAGGGATGTAATTCTGCCCCTGTGCTCAGTACTGGTGAGGCCTCACCTTGAGTACTGTGTGCAGTTCTGGGCCATTCACTTCAAGAAAGATACTGAGGTGCTGGAGTGGGTCCAGAGCAGAGCAACAGAAATCACAGAAACATTGAGGTTGGAAAAGACCCTCAGGATCACCAAGTCCAACCAATATCCCTACTCTACAAGGGTCACCCTAAACCAAGCACTGCATCCAAACAATTTTTAAAAGACATCTAGGGTTGGTGACTCAACCACCTCCCTGGGCAGCCCATTCCAATGCCTGACCACCCTTTCTGTGAAGAAAGTTTTCCTAATATCCAGTCCTCATGAGACTCGTGAAGGGACTGGAGGGAAAGTCTTATGAGGAAAGGCTAAGGGAGCTGGGGTTGTTTATCCTGGAGAAGAGGAGACTCAGAGAGGACCTTATCCCTTATCACACTCTACAACTACCTGAAGCGAAGTTGCATTTAGGTGAGGGTCAAGCACTTCTGCCAGGCAACTTGCAATAAGACAAGAGGGCATAGCCTGAAGCTGCACCGGGGGAGGTTTAGGTTGGATGTTAGGAAGCACTTCCTCACAGAAAGGGTAATTAGACACCGGAATGGACTGCCCAGGATGTGGTGGAGTCACTGTCCCTGGAGGTGGTTGTGGCACTTAGTGACACAGCCTAGTCAGTGTGGTGGTGTTAGGTCATAGGCTGGACTTGATAGTCTCAGAGGTTTATTCCAGCCTCAATAATTGTGTGATTCTGTGATCTCAGGCACTACCTGTTCAGCAGAATAACAGGAAAATGCAAAATCTGTCCAGGAACTGAACATGTCACTGCTACAGATATCCCAGAGTCTTCCTGTTGGAAAAGACAGACACTTTTCCCAAAGGGATGGCAGTTCCTGGACACACTGGAGCAGAGATTTCACACTCATACATATCCCATACACACACCTCAGCTGGCAGACTGGAAAAAGACCCTAAGAAATACTCATGATGACCCATAAAGTAATGAGCCACATTTTCTGAAGCACGCAGTGAGCTACTGCCAACTTTTCTGTTTGGTTAGTCATCTTAAGTGTTTGATGATTAAGTCATTTTGAGTTGGGCACGCCAAGTACACTTGGACATTTAGTAATTACACAGCTAATTTGTACCTTGTTCACAAAGAAAAGCAGCTCTCTCCCCCTACAGGAGAGAGCATTTCTCGTGCATTTAGAGATGAATACACAAGAGATAACCTGCTGTTCCAGGACCAAGACAAGGGGCAATGGGTTTAAACTGGCAGAGGGGAGATTTAGACTGGATGTTAGGAGGAAGTTCTTTACAGTGAGGGTGGTGAGACACTGGAACAGGTTGCCCAGGGAGGTTGTGGCTGCTCCCTCCCTGGAGCTGTTCAAGGCCAGGTTGGACGAGGCCTTGAGTAACCTGTACTAGTGGGAGGTGTCCCTGCCTATGGCAGGGGGTTGGAACTAGATGATCCTTGAGGTCCCTTCCAACCTTACCATTCTATGATTCTATATGACCACAAATCACAAACTACCACTTGGATGAGAGAAAGATTCCCCACAAGGCTGTGTCAATGAATGCTTTCATTCTCCCTGTTTCTACATTTGGAACCTAGTCCTTGCAAATTTGCCAGTTCAGGGCAATGCAACTAAACACTGTTTACTAAGTGCTGATCAGGTAATAGAAAGAATGTCTCAATCTGACAGGAGACATTATAAAAGGTCTCTAAATGCCAAACATCTAGCCTGTATTGCAATTGCTTCAGCTTTGACTCCACGGCTGCATCTGACCTATAGCCTGGAATGATGCTCAGCCATTGGGACATGCATGCTAGTCTTGATAGGCTAAGATCCAGGTATATTCCAATCCTCCCATACAACCACACTTCATTTCTCAGGCAGGGAACTCTCATGCTCATGTGGGAGAGAAGCCATGCTGTCCCAGTTACAGGCTATACGTGCGAGAACAGTCCTTTCAGTCTAGAAACACATTTACGTTAAGTAAGATTTATAGTCACCAAATGCTTTCTTTGGCCTGTGATTCCTAAAATGCTGCACCAGTCCCTGAAAATACTGTGATGAGCAGCACAGAAGTGCTGAATAAGGAATCCAGCATGCCTATAAAATCAGAGAAGCCCCTGGGGTCAGGAGCAAAGGGAGATATCACTTCCTACATGTGAAACAAGTAACAGCGTGAGCTGGGAAGAGAGCAATGAAAAAAAGATGTGTGAGATCAGGGGAATTCCTTCTTGAACAAAAGCAGAGAAAACAGCCCAGAGGTGCATGACACCTGGAAGAAGCAAGTGGAAGGAGGGAGAAACCTGGTTTCCCACTCTCCTCCACCATCCCTCATAATGCCTAAAATAGTAGGGGCACTAAAATCACTAAAGAACAGAGGAAATCAGCTATTTAACAGAAATTGAGATTGTGCTGTACTAATCTTTGTTTTCAGTTCTGTAGTTAAACAGCACTTCGTTGTGTGCTGCACTGGAATCACAGCATTTTCATATTAAGCATGACCAGCGTTAAGAGTAGCTCAAGCGAGCTGTTGCCTCTAAATAGCAGAGTGCCAAAGACACTCTTCTGGTGTTTAGAAGCCATATTCCTCATCTCACTGATGGTGTCAAGTGTGCAGATACAGACAGGTTTTCCTCTGCTGGATGTTAGGCAACACTCTCTTCTCCCACAGTCCTTGAGCAGGAATGAGACAGTTTCCAGCCTCCTATCACCACAGAGACTTTGCCTATTAGCTAACTTTCCAGAAGCAAACCAAATCTAATTCTGACCTCCTGTGGGTAAAGTATAGGGTGAGATGCACACAAATTAAATACTTTATTTAAAATCTCTGCCACAAGAATGCATCTTAAAGATGTTTTGTGTCAGACATGACCACCACAGATTGCTTCCCCTGTATCCTGGAAGAGATCAGCTATGAGGCAAATATTTTCCCCCCAGTTTTTAGACAAGCAGCCTGTCTCTGTGCTATCACTCTGCCCCAAAGCTTCAAGATAATGAAGAAAACAAACAAACAAACTTCTAAGACTTCCCCATGCTTCCACGCTAGCCACAGTATGCTAGCTTGTAGACCAGAAGAGATTAACCAGGATCTACAGTAGCAGACAAAGACATGTATGTGTTCTGTCATCTATAAATAGGCTCTCCACTTAAAAACACAATCCAAACAGCCAGTTGTTAACAACAAGACCATAGAGTCTAGGCAGCAATTGTTACTCACTGAATGAATCTGTGCAGCCTACTCATGCTTCGACTGGCAAATGATGTACAGATTAAAGTTTGATGAGAGGTGATAATATTAACATGATCTCTGAATAAGTAGGAGCACAGCATGCTAAGCATGAAAATAAAGTTTGAACTGATGTTCAGCAGGGCTGAGAGCAGGGCTTCACAAAAGGGAGCATTTTTTTTCTTACAGATGCCACTGGCAGTTTCAGCAAGAACAGCAAGGATTGGCAAAGGGAAGAAGGCTTCCTCTGTGCCTAGGGGCTTGTCTTTGGTCTTGAGAAAAGTTGATTTGAGTCTTTCATTTGCCACAGGTTTCCTACATGATTAGTTGTCCAACTCGATGTGCTGGAGATTCACAATTTCCCCACTTAAAAAAGTATTCCAAGTGTGAATGTACTGAAGACAAGACAAGCTAAAAATCTTCTCCTAGCCCTAGACACGACTCTTGCAAAGCAGGCTTGGGTCAGGGAACAGGAATGCAGACAAAAGTTTGCATTATGCTAAGCTCAGCTGAGACTCACAGTTTCAAAGGACCAGCTCCAGAAAAGCCAGCCTGACAGTACTCTACAACAACAAAAAACAACCAACCAAAACAAACAAACAGCAACGAAAAGAAAAAACACCCACGACTTCATTGGGGTCATAGGAGAGCCACTGCTTCTGGAAAACACTGCTTCTGCTTGGTGCAGACTGCTAACCAGGTCTCCAAAAGAAGGCCACTATCTTTGTGCCATTCCAAGCCCTCATATGTTGTCCTGACTGCAAGACAGGAGAGAGATTTGCAAGGCCAAACCACGTTGATTTCCCAATCTGAAAACCAAACAAACTAAGCAGAACACCCAACCCAAAACAAACAACAAATACCTTTCCTTCAGTGAAACATCCAAACCCTGTCTTTGGGCTGATTTCATTGAATATTTGGTCCAAAAGGCTAAGCAAGGTTACCTCCCACATCACTGGACTGCCGGACAGCTTACATGATGGTGTGACACAAAGCACAGCCCTTCTGCCAAGACCAGGCTATATCTTGTGCCCTGTGACATACAGGTTGTTGACGCCTGTTGACTTGATTTCAGTGCTGTGGTTAAATTTGAGTTTAAGCTGCTGTTTCATCTAGTTTGTATTACCTATGCCAGAATGCTTGCTCCCTGGCAGGCAAGTCTTGTTTTGAACCACCTATACAACAGAGGTCTTTTATCCCATGAAATGACTTTAACATCAGAATAGCTGTGTAAATAAAATACAGCATAACCTTCCCAACTTCTTGCCCCCCCCCCTTTTTTTTTTTTAAGAATAAAAGAATATCTTTACAGTTCAGTCTGAGCCTGTGACAACTTCTCAAACTTCAAGAAGCAAGCTGCTGTTTTAGGTAAGCAAAAGCAGAATTATACTGAGCATTTGGAAATGGCAACCACCACAGAAACAAACCAGAAAATTCACCCACATCCAGAATGACCCAGCAAGAAGCTTACAATTCGCTTAAACAGGCACTGCTAATTTTAGCCATGATAACTCCAAACTGTCACCCTTCCTTCTCCACTTTACTTTCACAGTATTTTTGCTGCTCCTATAACAGGAATGGCAAAATACTGGTCTTGTATGCAGTCTTCACAGGCAACTTATAGAATCATTTAAGTGGGGAAAAAAAAACCTTTAAGGTTGAGCCCAACCATTAAGCTAACTACCATTAAGCAGCTACCAAGTCCACTGCTAAACCATGTCCCTTATCACCATGTCTACGTCTTTTAAACACTTCCAGGGACAGTGATTCAGAACCACTTCCCTGGGCAGCCTGTTCCAGGACTTGACAATCCTTTCAGCCCTAATGTCCTACCTAAACCTCCCTTAGCACAATTTGAGGTAATTTCCTTTTATTCTGTCAACTTGCTAATTAGGAAAACAGACCAACCTTCACCTCACTGCAACCTCCTTTCAAGTACTTGTAGAGCGCAAGAAGGTCTACCCTCAGCCTCCTTTTCTCCAGGCCAAACAACCCTAGTTCCCTCAGCCACTTCTCATATGGGTATGCAAGAATATAATTGTATAAGAGATCATGTCAAAACCTGCCAAATGTCACCTGCCAGAGCTGTTAAACTAAGGCCACACTTGAAAATTTATTCTGGCACTATTATTTTAAAGGCTGCCGTAAACTTTACAAAGGACAGAATGCTCACTTTCCCACCACCCAGCACAGACACCCTCTAAGGCAAACTGTATTGCAAAGGTTTGCATAAAATGACAAACTGCATTAAAACTTTGAAACTCCTTTCAGAAGAAGCAAAATATAAGTCAATAGATCTTAGAGCAAGATCATAGCACAGGGGAAGGAAAGATAATTGATGATTGAAGCCCAGAGGGAACTTTTTACTACTTCTGGCTCTGAAGCACTCACCTGGAAACTGTTTTTGGAATCTAGAGAAATTTTTCTTCCTCAGTGCTCCAGCATGCATGTCAGATACTCATCGGTCCTAGAATAGGCACAGTGTGAAATACATTGAGAAGCTGACGTTATATCAATAAGCCATATGTTGTTCTTTAATGGCCACAATGGGAGTCCCTTGCAAACAACAGGAGATGTTATCATGGATATTTAAAGGCTGAACATTTCTTTAATTTATTCTAAAGCAAAACATTACTAGTACCACTATGTTGTTCATATGTTAAACTATATACAGCATAAAAAACTTGTGATGACAGGTATACAAACCATACTATGGCCCCAAATGGATTGAAATCCATCTATGGTCTTCCTCTACAGGAATGCAAGTTCCAGAGCTCACACATGATCAAATGATTTTATCAAAGTCTTTTTCATCATTATATTGTGATTTTACAAGTGAAAGTCTCACTTTGCAAATGCACAGTGACACATCATTTCCTCCCACAACATCACAGCCATGCATTGTTATAAATGCACCAGGGCAAACTGCTAAAGCATTCCTGCAAGGCTTTATAAAAGTCATGAAGGCTGAGTCTTTACAAGTCTTTGAACTGCACCAAAATCTCTCATTTCACACTCATAGCAGACCTTCTGAGTAGTCGTCGAGAGATCTGGGGTTGTTAGCCTGGAGAAAATGAGGCTGAGGGGAAACAGAATCACAGAACCTTAGAGGTTGGAAGGGACCTCCAGAGATCATCGAGTTCAACCCCCCTGCCACAGGATTCCCTAAGGTAGTTTGACAGGAATGCATCCAGGTGGGTTTTGAAAGTCTCCAGAGAAGGAGACTATACAACCTCTCTGGGAAGCCTGTTGCAGTGCTCTGTCACCCTCACTGTAAAGAAGTTTCTGCTCATGTTGAGGTGAAGTCTTCTATGTTCAACCTTGAACTCTCCAAGCACCTGAAAGGAGGTTGGAGAAGGCGGTCATTGGTCTCTTCTTCCTAGCAAGAAGTGATAGGACAAGAATAAAGTGGCTTCAAGTTGCACTAGGGGAGATTTAGACTGGATGTTTGAAGAAACTTCTTCACTGAAAAGGGTTCTCAAGCACTGGAATACGCTCCCCAAGGAGGTGGTTGAACATCCCCAGAGGTGTTACAAAGATGGATGTGGTGCTATGGGATATGGTTTAGCAGCAGACTTGGTAGAGTTAGATAATGGTTGGACTTGATGATCTTACAGGTCTTTTACAACTGAAACAATTCTATGATTTTTAAATGTAGGCTTGTGTATATATTTTGGTTTTTTGAAGGAAACCACCAAAACAGAGGAACCTGCAATTATGCTTTGCTTTTACAATGACTCAAGCACTTCTGCTGATCAGGAAAATGCAGATCCTGGATGCAGTTGCCAAATTTAGACAGTTTTACACTTTATATATCTATTCTCTGATAACCACTGAAATATTATCTGTTAGTAACTAATTCACTGAATTCCACATGCTATCATCCTTGACAACAGCAGGCTCTCTGACACGTAACTTCTTGTGCAATATTCTGAAGTGGGAAAAGTAGACAAATGCACACTAGAAAAAGTATAAAGTAATTCCACTAAATATCAGCCCCATCAGTTTTAAAAGTGAGCAACTGGAATACAAGGGGTGAGGTTTTGCTGTGTTTGCATTTTGTTTTCTTCTTTTACTGCAGTAACAGACTGCTCTGTCACAGTCACACGGCTCTTCACCAGTTACACTTGCAAAATCCAAAGGCATTTGCAGAGAGAAATCAGCAGAGCAGCTGTCAACAGGAGAACAAACATGATGGTCCCATTATCACTGCCCAAGCAAAATGTTGACTTAAACTGCAGCAGTCTGGCAACCCTCACCAACGACTCCGCAAGCCCACTGCAAACTTCTATTGAATGGTTTTGTGTTAGGATTTCACCTCTGATAGATCACACGTGTCAGAAAGGCACAGGATTTATGTTCTGTCTTAGGAATGAAGAATGCATCTCACACGTAAATAAAGGGTAGTACCTAGTCTGAGAACAGTTAAACTCTAAGGAACACAGTTTCAAACAAGAGTTAAGTAAGATTCAAGTTTCTTGCTGTCCTTGTACACAGGGGACATCTTCCATCCTGACACGAGGCCAACCATCTTCTTCTGTCTTAGTGCTCACTGTTCCGGGCACATGAAAGAAAAGGGCCCAGCTCTGCACTCTAAAACTGCTTTCTGAAGCTGACATTTCGAGTGCTTACAGTTCCAGGGCACAGCATGAAGAGCTCTTCTGCAATGCAATAATTTTTGTTACCGTGGTTTAGATTGCTCCTCAGCAGTCTTACTGACTTCTTAAAACAACGACAACACCACGAACCCAAAAAATCACCACCGTGCAGCTCTGTCCATGCTTGTCTGGTTGTTTGTTATTTTTCTTTAGTAATTCAGAAAAGTCAGCCATGAAGTGAGCTGTGGAAACAGCATGATCTCGCATTCTCCTGTATAATGCTGCTGCACACTGCTAAAAATAGCTGCTGCCTTCCACTCCAGAGATGGAGGCTTCCCGAGAAGACAGCATTTCTGTAGTCAGGATATGCACACAATATGCAGCACTGTTTTATCACCACTCGGCCATATGTAAAGTGAATGTACTTGTAATATTTTCCCAACCTAAAAGCTATCCCAGCCACGAAGCTCACATGCTTCTAGTAAATACTTTTCAGCCTCACTCCCACCTCCATACCCTAAACCCCAGCCTGAACAGTTGTATTTTAACTTTGAGCAACAAGGCTGGTGAGGGGGCTGGAGCACAGCCCTACGAGGAGCAGCTGAGGGAGCTGTGGTTGTTCAGCCTGGAGAAGAGGAGGCTCCATGTAGAGCTTATTGCTCTCTACAACTACCTGAAAGGAGGTTGTAGCCAGGTGGGGGTTGGTCTCTTGTCCCAGGCAAGCAGTGACAGAATGAGGGAACACAGTCTCAGATGGCACCAGGGCAGGTTCAGGATGGATGTTAGGAAGAAGTTCTTCACAGAAAGAGTGATTGGCCATTAGAATGGGCTGCCCAGGGAGGTGCTGGAGTCATCATCCCTGGAGGTGTTTAAAAGGAGACTGGATGAGGCACTTAGTGCCATGGTTTAGTTAATTAGAAGGTGTTAGGTGATAGGCTGGACTCGATGATCTCAGAGGTCTTTTCCAACCTGATTAATTCTGTGATTCTGTGAGTTTTTTTTGAATGCTATTTCCACAACTGCTGAAGCAGCTCTATGTTTCTGCTTTTTTTTTTTTTTTTCCTGAAAGAAGTGAAAAATGTTTCAGGAGAAATTTTGGTACCTGTTTGGATGTTAGGTTTGAGTTGTTGGTTTGGTGGGGGTTTTTTTGTTGGTTTTTTGTTGTTGTTTTTTGTTTTGTTTGTTTTGTTGGATTTTTTAAGTATCAGTTTGTTTACATAGAACCCAACAAGTTTTTTATCTCAGCTCTTACATACAAATCTGGACCATTCCCCAATCAATCAATTACTGAACACCTTTTGCCTTAGGACTGAAAACATCCTCTGCATAAAAGGATAGCAGAGGATACTTCAGTAATTGTGAACAGCATCTAAATATCCTCCAAGCTGCACTAAGAGGAGGTCTAGGCTGGATGTTAGGAGTCATCACAGAAAGAGTGATTGGCCATTGGAATGGGCTGCTTAGGGAGGTGGTGGAGTCACTGTCCCTGGAAGTGTTTGTAAAAAGTCTGGATGTGGCACTTGATGCCATGATTTAGTTGATTAGATGGTGTTAGGTAATATGTCGGACTTGATCTCAAGGTCTTTTCCAACCTGATCAATTCTGTGATTTGGTGTAATATTTAGCTGATTCTTAGCTTGTGTATGAAATTTGTTTCCACATACTACTACACACCACAAGAATGTCTATAACTCTTACCAGGACAACCTCAGTTCTAGCCAAGCTTATGCAAGAAAAGCTACAGCCTCTGTCCCACAATAAAACAAGACAACACATGAAACACAACTGGCTTGGGGCAAGGATAGGCAAATCATGAACGTCCCTCAGTACAAACAGGACAGAAGCTGGAGGGATGCTCCCTCACAAAGGCAAGGGACCCACTGAATCAAGGCGTGGAAGAAGTGATCACAAAAGTTTAAAATACAAATATAGGACAATGAATCAGTTACATGTAAAAGAGGTTGGGAGTCTAAATAAAGTTGCCATTGAGCAAAGGAATAAAGGAAGCAAAGAGCTGTGGCACAATTTCCTTCAAAGCTTTGACAACTTTATGTCAAACGCTTGATAAAAGGGTATTTGGTCACTGTACAAAAAGCCATGCTTTTTGTTGCTTACAGCAAGCACAGACTGCGTTTGGCAATGCAGTAAAGCCCCTACCTGCTCCATGCACCTAAAAGACCCAGGATATGAGCAACGCTGGCTCCATCTTGCTGCACAGCCACGGCCAGTTGCCCAGCAGCACAGAAATGCCAGCAGGAACGAGTAGCTCCTCACTTCTGCTTCTTGTTCAGAGAACAAGGCCAGCACTTTGTGCTTTGCCTGTTCAAACTCAGGAAAATGGTGTTTGAAGAGCTTTGCTCAGCACAGCCAGCATTCTGTGAACAGCAGCAGAGCTCTAATTAACAGCACAGACTGCATTTTAGCAAACTGTTTTAAAAGGAATTTAAAAGTACATGACTACTCCAAGTTTAATCCAGAAGGCAGAGAGCTGAATCACAGACTCTGACAAGGCAGTCCCTGGAAAGCAGCTATTTTACATGCTCTGTTTCTCATTCCAGGATCATCCCAAACCCAATGTATAGCAGCTCTCTATGCAGATAAGCTGAAAGGAGAACACCAGTTTCACCCACAAGGGAAGTTCAAATCTGGAGTCTAATTGATTTCACAAGTCTTCCACACCTTTAACATGGGAAAATTGCAGTCAAGTCAGGCAATGTCTCTGTATTTCACAGAATCACAGGAACATTCAGGTTGAAAAGACCCACAGGATCACCAAGTCCAACCAATATCCCTACTCTACAAGGTTCACCTTAAACCCTATTCCCAAGCACCACATCCAAACAACTTTTAAACACATCCACAGTTGGGGACTCAACCACCTCCTCAGGCAGTTCATTCCAATGCCTGACGACTCTTGCTGTGAAAAAATGTTTCCTAGTGTCCAGTCTAAACCTACCCAGTCACAGCTTGAGACCATTCCCTCTTGTTTTGCCACTAATTACCTGTAAAAAGAGACCACCAGCAGCCTCTCCACAGTGTTCTTTCAGGTAGCTGTAGACAATGATGAGATCTCCCCTCAGCCTCCTGTTTTTCAAACTAAACATCCCCAGCTCCTTCAGTCGCTCTTTGTAAGTCATTTGGATTCCAGACAACAGTACTTCTCCTGAGCCCTTCCACAAACACCAAACTGCAGACAGGAACAGGCAGACACTAGCTGACCCAGGATGGAGCTATCCACCATCCTCGGACACTTCAAAGCCAGCACTCTTAAAGGAGCAGAGAGCAGCTGTAATGTCACTTCATAACAGAGTAAGGTTGATGCCTCAAATACTCCCAGTCTGCTCCAGCAGCTACAAGTCGTCATGGTTTTAACGAGTGGACAGATGGCTCTATTGCTCCAAAAGGGTCAAAAGAAAATGCTCACACAACACATTGGAGAGTAGTGGCAAGTTTAAATGGAGAAGCAATTCACAAGCTACAATGTTACAGATGTACATAGTGGGGCGCATAGCAAAGCATACAGAACACACAAATTCACATCCAGCCTTGGTCCAGTCCTGCAACCTGGGCTTACAACAATCTCATAAGACTAAAACCTCCAAAACCTTCCCCCAACCACGCCTCAATCCCACAGGCCTCAATGCCCACCCCTCCCCCCAACCTAGGCCCAAATGACAGTGTAAAAATTAGCTCTGCCAGGGCCCAGGCAGGCTGCAGGTCTCCCCCATACCCATTCCCAAGGTAAGGAAGTCTGTGGAGGGGAAGAGGGAGATGATGCCGTGGAGGGGAAGGGGGAGATATTGACTTCACAGCCAGATTTATAGGGATGCAGGATTATGGGTATGAGATGCAAAGATTACACTTTCCATTACACCTCCTGGACCTTTCCAGCCTTTTCTGGAGGACATTAAGGAACTCTATGGTTTCTTAAAGACCCACCCATGTCTCAAACCATGACACAAAGTGCATGGGATCACAGGCCTATTTCATTCTCTGTGGGGCAACCTGTCCATAACTGCAGACTTATCCCAATGATGATTAGAAGATCAAGGTTCTGTACAGCCATTAGTGCCTCATCTCATATAGCTTGGTCCCAGGGTTGGAGAAATATTGCCAAGATATCTTCCTTTATGCACACTTTTCTGACTGCACATATGAATTCCCTTATTCTGAAAAGGCTTTGATTTGCCCCTTTGCATGGGTTTGCAATTCCAGGTTCCTCAATTCCCTTACAAAACTGTATTTTGGCTTAGATCAAAAGCTTAGAAGAACACCTGGCCATGTCCACTCTATCATTGAGAACTTAGTCATTACTCTCATTGGCTTCAAATTTGATGCCAAACTCAATATAAAATATTCAAGTAAAATGCTACAGGACTGAAAAGGCCTGGGGAAAAAAGGCAAGCTCAGTTCAATTGATTCAAGATTTCTGAACTATTCTAAACTCATCTGACACAGAAGCTGCCTTCAGCCGAACTGAATATATTTGGAGAGCGAATGCCACTGTAAGTTGCTATGCAGAGCACAGGACTCTTTCACATCATGCAGTTTGCAAGGACTCTAGTGGCAGAAGCATAGGCTCTCTCAGAAGACCAAACCATCCATCAGGTCAGTGAGGGTTGGCAACATGGATACCATCAAGACCAAGAGATATATCTAAAACACTTATAGAGAGTTGCAGCAAAGACAGAGAACAGTGGTGTATTTCACCTGAAAGCAACAGCATCCAGGACAGAGGCATGAGTAGCTTTCATAGAGATCAATTAGCAGAGAAGCAGGAAACTTTTGCTGTTGCTTTGTAGGGCAAAAAGAACACAGAAGGATACAGGCAAAAGATGTACTTCAGATGAGCACCATCTTGCAACTTTACAAAGTTTTTCCAGCTGGCCAGAGAAACAGAAAGCTTGTGTCTTTCAGGCAGGTTGTGTTCTACAGAGAGCTGGATGCAGAAGTGGCAGTCCATGCAGAGGTTCTGAACACCATGAAGATCTGTCCTTCAAAACCGTTAGGGCAGTCTTACAGTCAGATACCAGTGCCCCCCGTCTACACTCACACAGAGCATTTCACCATAGTGCACCTAACCCCAAGAAAGCCCAGTCTAAGCCCTTGTTCAAGACAGCGCTGCAAAAGCTGCTTTGAACACCACAGTAAGAGGAAAACACACTGGCACACCTTGCTCCTGGCTAAGTAGCACAGCACCCAACTCTTATAGTAGAATTAACTTGCTCCTGCTGGAGAGAAAGGAAGACACTGAGTTTTGTCTAAAAATACCACTTCCTCCTTGTCAGACTACCAAAAGTATCCCATGTTTGGGAGAAACTTGCAACCTCAAAGAGAGTCTTTAAGCACCCCTCTAGTATCGATTCAAGCCAGGATTCAGTGGAGTTCGCTTGAATGGCAGTCAGTCAGGAAAGCTGAAACAGAAACATATGTGAAACAGTTTGAGTCTTGAGGATGTGAACTATACAGAATTAGTTAACAATTTTTTTTCCTTAAACCCACACGCTCACCATAACATTCATTTAGTAAATCTGAATAAGAACTATGTTCAATAGCAACACAATCTGCATGTGAACATTCTGTGAAGAAAAAGAGTCAGTTCCATGAATCAATAATTTGTTTCAATTGTCTTGGCACTGTTTACTATTTACACTATGAGTCTTAACGTTGGGTATCCTCTGTTTTAAGTCTGAGTGAACAAGGCCTGTCTCTACTTTGACTTCAGAGGGAATTAAGCATCTGAGAAGTGACTTCCAGATTGAATAGGATTACTAGCTCTGCTATCATAACTTCAAAAAGAAAAAGAAATCACAACATCATCTAAATTCAAGACTCTTCATAAAGACATTATATTTTGAAAAATAGTATTATTTGTTGTTTTGCAATGCAATGTCACAGAATAGTAGGGGTCGGAAGTGACCTCTGAAGATCATCTAGTCCAATCTCCTCTCTAGGACAGGATCACCTAGAGTAAATTACACAGGAACACATCCAGGAGGGTTTTGAATGCCTCCAGAGATGGAGAGTCCACAACCTCTCTTTGCAAATATATATATGGTATGTTAAATAAGTTGGTATGATTGTGGCTGTTTGAGCTAGATTTCTAGCTTGGATATAAAATTAGGAACAGAGAAACTTAAGTAAAATGGAAAAGTACTGGAAACTCTGAGTGAAGAGGTGAACATGCCAGGGATAGGCCATGAAATGGCAACAATGTTAATATAATTTCATTGGAGCATGGAAAATTTTATATTTGGAAGCACAGCCTGTATCTTCCCCTTGCTTGTAGTACTGTAGTTAACATTAGATGAGATATCTATTATCATTGATGAAATAATGATGAAATATCTATTGCCATTACAATGTTGGCACGTTGAATTTTAGTATTGACAGAGGTGCCTGAAACATCTACTGTTTACAACATTTGTTCTAGCTAAAGTGATTTGGTAGAATTTGCTAATCAACTGCAACCACTTCCCACCCATAAAACTGATGCAAAGAAGAGAAAAAACAGTTAGTGGGATCCAAAGACATAAACACTTTTACTTATAACTCTGTAAAGAGAAATCCCTCTCTCTCTCCATATGGTTTCTCTTGGCTCTTAATCATCTTTTCATTGGCTTCCAGCTGGCTGTCTCACTATCATCTAGCAGTAGCACTAGCAAGACCAACTTGTTATGCCAAAGCCAGGCACAGAAAGCAGAGAGCTGCAGAGCTGTCTGATTGGATGCAGCAGTCTTTGCTAGGGGCAAATCTAGCACAAATGATGCATGGCAGGGTCACTTCACTTGCCTCAGCAGAGCAGCCACTGCTGCATTCTCACAATACAGCAGCAGATCTGTGCTTTCACTTTTTACAGTGGGAGCGAAGAATGACTACTACAATTAAAGCTACAGGGAAATTCTCCAGGCAGAAGTGTAATTACCTGAGTGGGAATTCTGGCAAAAAAACCCAAACCTCTTTCTCTCCTTAAATAGAAAGAAATGCTGTGCAGTCACCATGGAGAGATTACGTACAGCATTTGGATCACATGCAACACTGAAATACAACACACAGACAAAAGCTAGCCATGGAGCTGGTTTAGAGAAGCACAACTAACAGTTCTCCATTGACTACAGCCAGCTAGTCGGTGGCTTCCCTTCTAGCCATCTTGCCTTTCCCAGTCTTACAGATATTAAGCTATATGTCAAAACTCTGGCTCCACATTAAAGGCCAGCTCTGCAAGCTGTTTAGCCCATCTGGGAGATACCTAAGAGCCTGACATGGAAGAGCCTGAAATGGAAGCCCTGACAAATTCATCCACTACCACCTAGGTGAGATTTCAAACTGGGAATAGAAGAGAACTACAAGGAAAGAATCATCACATAGCGTCTGTGAAACTGTACTTGGATTTAACAAAGCAGCCAGTCTTTCAAGTGCAGCAGTTCTTGCACAGTCTGTAAAGGGTGTGACTTCCGTTGCAAAAATTCTCAGTTTTTGGTCCACGTTCAACATCTCTGGTTTCCAGTCAACTTATACAGCAAGCTCACCTCCTCATCTCCATCGCTGTCCCTTCCCTCTGCCCATTCCACAGCTCAGCTTATTTTTTGTCTTCCACCCCCATCAGCCTCAAATTCAGCTGCAGCCCCCATCTCCTGGGTGGATTTTTCCCCTCTACTCCATCACCCGTATCTCCAGCAGACAGCTTCCTTCTTGGGCTGTGGCAGCACCCCAAGGGGAGAGTCACTAGAGCACAGGGAAAACGGGCACCTTTCTCCCTCTTCAGGCACAGTATGGACTGGAATCTTTTGGCCTCAAATTCTCCCCTAAGCAGTTACTTGCGTTCACTAATAGTTAGAGCACTTCCTCTGTAGCCGCCTAACTATTCAGTCCTATTTTCAGAGAGAAATATTGCTGCTTAGAGTCCCTGAAAAATTCACTCAGGCGCTTTCTATTGTCTGAAGTCAGTAGGAATGCTGTTAGACTAAAAATGTCAGAAATTTGCCTCTCTCCTTCAAATCAGCCAAGCTTTGTTTTGTTAATAGCTTCAGCCAGCCTCCAAGCCTTAGGAGGGTGCTTTTTATCTGCACATGTGTCAGGCTGGTGATGATACTATGTGGGAATCTTACACTTACCGAGACTAGCAAAGAGTTGCTGTGTCTCAGGAATGCCGTTCCACAGATAGTCCTTTTCTCACCTCTCTGAAGCAGCTCACTAATCTAGGAGCATAAATCATAGACAGCTGATAAGGTTGTAGACACCAAGATGTCCTGCCTCTAATTCAGTTTCTTAATCATCCTGCCAGCCACCAGACAGCTTCAGATTTAGGAGTTTTGAAAACAATTCTCCTTATTTTAAAATATACATACATTTACATTTCCCTCACATAAAAAACAGCCATTATAGAAACAGCTGTTTCTGATTTTGTAGCAATTTCTCCTCAGCATGCACATCCCAGTGACTGGCTTTTGTTTTCATTCTCACAAGACAAGGCATAAAGAGACCAGCACTTTTTTCCCCTTTCCCACCCTTAGCAGCCTCCTCACAGCTCTTCTTTCTCGCTAGTTTCAATGTTGTGCTTCACATAGGCTCTGTTCCATGGGTTTTCTTAAAGAGAAGTAGCCTAGAGGTACTGGTAGAGGAGAAGCTCAACATGAGCTGCCAGTGTGCACTTGCAGCCCAGAAAGCCAATCCTATTCTAGGCTGCATTAAGAAAAGCGTGGCCAGCAGGTTGAGAAAGGTGATTCTCCTCCTCTACTCCACCCTGGTGAGACCCCACCTGGAGTACTGCATCCAGTTCTGGAGCCCCTATTACAAGAAAGATATGGACATCCTGGAGTGTGTCCAGAGAAGGCCCACGAGGATGATCAGAGAGCTGGAGCTCCTCTCCTATGGAGACAGACTGAGAGAGTTGGGGCTGTTCAGTCTGGAGAGAAGACTCCAAAACAACCTTATTGTGGCCTTCCAGTATTTTAAAGGGGCCCATAAGAAAACTAGTGAGGGGTTTTTAGGATGTCAGGTAGTGACACAACTAGGGGGAATGGAGCAAAACTAGCAGTGGGTAGATTCAGATTGGATGTTAGGAAGAAGTTTGTCACCATGAGGGTGGCGAGACCCTGGGATGGGTTGCCCAGGCAGGTGGTAGAAGCCCCATCCCTGGAAGTTTTTAAGGCTGGGCTGGATGGGGCTCTGAGCAGCCTGATCTAGTGTGAGCTGCCCCTGCCCATGGCAGGGGAGTTGGAACTAGATGATCCTTGAGATCCCTTCCGGCCCTGATAATTCTATGATCCTATATTTGTGTTTATGAAGAATGATCCTCTATTTTTCAACCAACACACACAGTGCCTTGCCTGCACTGAAACTTGCTCATTTTTAATGCTACAGATTGGTAAAAAGCTGCTAAAATGAGAGGAAGGTTTTCTGTCATCAGTCAGCTTCAGTGTGAGAGCAGCCTGCTCTTGAAAGCCTCTATCTCCAATTGTTCAAAAACACTGTTCACCATGTCAATTTAATCATGTGTGTAAGATACTAAAAGATCAGGCTCTAAGTGCACAAATCCTGGTGAGATCTGAGAAGGTCCTTTTCATAAATATAAATGAGAGCACATTTCATGCCACTTGTTACAACCTGTGCACTCCTGTTTCTTCAAACTATCACTTGTCTTTCTTCTTATGTGCCTATAATCAATCTGTAAAGCATAAAGCATCCGAGTCTCGAATATGTTACAGCCTATGATTTTTTTATGTAATAAGTTTCCTTACTTTGGTAAGTGATATGCAGTTTCCAATTTATCATCTCATTTATGTTTGGAGGAACAAATTAAAAAAAAAACAAAACACCTTTTTGCAAGGATTAAAATGTCACCTATTATTTACTTATAAACAAGTTTTAGAGCTGCACCATCCCTCCCAGCAAGCATTTAATCAGAAATGCAAACAAGGAGCCCAGCCAATATAGAATCACAGAACTTTAGAGGTTGAAAGGGACCTCCAGAGATCATTGAGTCCAACCTCCCTGCCAAAGCAGGATCCCCTAGGGTAGTTCACACAGGAATGCATCCAGGTGGGTTTTTTAAGTCTCCAGAGAAGGAGACCTCCACAACCTCTCTGGGCAGCCTGTTGCAGTGCTCTGTCACCCTCACTGTAAAGTTTTCCTCCTGTTGAGGTGAAACCTTCTGTGCTCCTATTTGTAGACATTGTTCCTTGTCTTATTGCTGTGGACCACCAAAGAGATTGTCCCCATCCACTTGACACTTACCCCTCAGATATTTATAGACATCGATCAGATCTCCTCTCAGTCCTCTCTTCTCCAGACTAAACAGCCCCAGGTCTCAGTCTCTCTTCATAGGGGAGGTGCTCAAGTCCCTCAGTCATCCTTGTGGCTCTCTGCTGGACTCTTTCCATCAGGTCCCTGTCTCTCCTGAACTAGGAAGCCCAAAACTGGACACAGTATTCCATATGTGGTCTCACTAAGGCAGAGTAGAGGGGGAGAAGAACCTCCCTAAACCTGCTGGCCACACTTTTCCTGATGCACCCCAGGATGCCACTGGCTCTCTTGGCTGCAAGGGCACACTGCTGGCTCATGCAGAACTTGCTGTCCACCAGGACTCCAAGGTCTTTCTTCACAGAGCTGCTTTCCAGCAGGGCAGCCCCCAGCCTGTACTGGTGCCTGCTGTTATTCCTCCCCAGATGCAGGACTCTGCACTTGTCCTTATTGAACTTCATGTGGTTAACCTTCGTCCAGCACTCAGCTTGTCCATATCTTGTTGGATGGCTGCACAGCCTGACAGGGTGTTAGACACCCCCCCCCAGTTTTAGATCATCAGCCAACTTGCTGAGGGTACATCGCATTCTGCCACACACCAAGCAACAATCACATTTCAGCACTGTCACATATAACCTGCACAGATCTACCAAAAAGATAAAAAATAAATAACTTTTTTTTTTAAAAATTGCACAGCCACAACAACCCCACACAACTAAAGGTTATTTGACTTGTATCTGTATGAATTCAAATGGGGCACAGGAAGCAGACCCCAGTTGATGAGGGATAGAAAAATAAAATTCCTTGGAAGACACTTTTCTCAAGAGACAGTAGATGCACATTTGAGAGGTCTTTGAAGTTCTAGGGTGCCAGCACAGGTAGGTACAGTCACACACATGCACTTTGAGCTGGGTAGACACTAGCTGCAACCTGTAAGCACACAGAGACTTTCCCTGTGCAAAGCACTGCACTAAATAAGGCACACTGAGGCAGGAAAGAGCACTTTAGGCTCAGTGCCATGCAAATGAGTTTATTCAGCATTCCAACCAGACCAGCTGAACATTTGGACTGGAGACAAGAGGAACACATAGGGCTGCCTGCAGCCAGCCACAGTGATCTGGAGTCTATTAGGCTGGACACCTGGGCTCTTAGGTGACTCGTAGGCTGGAGTCACTCCATCTCAGCATTGAGGTTCTTTTGATTCTCAAAGTCCACCAGCCCTCCTACTTGAACAACATTAGTCATGTGAACATCACATATATGGAAATGTGACAAGTTTTGCAGAAAAGATGTGATCTTCAACTGACAGCACCACCTTAACATTTCATTGCAATCTTTGACATCAAATTCATAGTAACCTCTTGGAAATAAAAACCACAGCTGGTTTTTTTTGTTTGGTTGTTTTTAATCTCCTGCAGACATCTACTTCTAAGTATGTGAGCAGACTCAAACAGTAATCAAGAAATTGTACAAGGATCTCTAAGAATGTTTAAAACATTTTTCTGTAGTCAGCGTGTCCTTGTCTCCTGATGACATCTCCCATTTACAAGCTTGCTTTGCTGCCTGGAATTCCAGATTCAGGCTTGGTATTTCCCAGTAGCTAATGATGCTGAATAATACTTAAGAAATCCAATTAGAGACAGAAATGTGTCATTTACATAATGTTATCTTCTTCATCTAACACAAAGGAGGAAAAAAGACTAGGGATACTTGAGTGTCTGCTTGAGTTCCCACAGGTGGCTCACTAATGCCCTGGATTACCTGTACAGATTTCCAGCTCTCAGATCAACATCCCAGCTGCACAGAAGAAACATTCCCTCTGAACTTCAAAGGAGGGTGCCTGGCAAGGACAATGACATGTGTATGCCAGGACATAAGAAGAAAGCCTTCTGTGGTGTTTATTGTAGCAACAGGCCATGGCAGCAGTTAAGACTCCATGGTGATGAGGAACAACCAAGTTCTGAAGGAAGAGACTAGGGCATTCCTTCACCCTGGACTTGCAGCAAGGAGAAGCAGATGGTCACAATTTCACCACGGGCTGCAATATTTCTAACAGGGTTGGTGTCACACAGACATCTTCTGAGGAGCTACAGAACAACCAGGAAGCCAAAAGCCAGGTAGTGACCTCTTCTTAACAGACTCTGTATACAGTACGTTAAGAGGGACCTTAGCAAACGAGTGTAGAAGGACATATGCATGAATGAATTTGCTGAAGTTAACAGCAGTCCTAACTCTGTCAGGGAGCTCCTTAAGAGAAGGGCTCTCAGTCAGCTTAACACAACTCTTACACTACAGGGATGTGGCCACATGCATGATCTGATTTTGCAGCACTTGGAAAGTTGCTTTTCATAGTTTGTTCCACTTGACTCGTTAAAGATTCAATTAGAGGCACTTATCTCCCACACTGGTGATGAATTACAACACTGCAGCAAGGTGGGTTTTGCCTCAAAAAGCTCTTAAGAGGCAAGTGGCTTGTGTATATACAGATACTCTGGGATACGTGTGCACAGCCACCTTGTGAAGTTTGCAGAGCTGAGTTGCTTCAAGCCCAAATACACAGAGGACAGAGAATAATACACCTAGGCTCTAGCTCTGCTTTATTTGGAGATTCAGAGCTATTGTTTACAAGGTGCACAGGTTACCACCTTGCCAAATGCTGCTTTAAAATTGTGTTAAATTTCTTAACCAGTGATCCACACACAGAAGGCACTGAAAGTATCAAAACAATACTCCAATCTAGTCAACTGGATTATGGACATATTGAGGCTTAAGGTCATTGCTTCCTTTCCAAAATGCTCTGGGAGACCTATCCTCATCATCAACATCCACCTGTGACAGAACATGGATTAAGTATCTGGAACACCTCTGTCTTTCACTCCAGTCAGAACCTGCCAATTCTATGGGAATATTCTAGATACTACCTTAAGTGAGAGAAGCTCCTTAAGCTGCTAAACATTTGTTATTTCATTATCTTATAGAATAAAAATCAAAGCATTGCTGGAACAGAGGCTGCCACTTCACTGGATGGGGCAACTGGGACAATGGGCACTTCAAAGGATGGAGCCAAGCTTGGAGATAAGGCCAGTGAAGGAGACTCCCCTGAGGAACTACCAGAAAGACTTAACATCTTCACAGAAAAGCAGCAATGCACAAAGTGCAGGTAAAGAGTAAGTAAAGTACATACTAGCTCCACAAACTGAGATCTAAGAGAAAAGAATCTTGTGATCTATTGCTACAGCCAGCTTCTGTACCCAGGCATGTTCAAGCTGTGACACCACAAGGACTGAGCTCCTAGCATTGAGTTAGAACCACATAATAACAGCAGAAAATATTTCCCAGCTGATGATTATGTTCTGTAGCATGACTCAACCCTCACGACCAGAACAGACAGCAGGGTTGATCTACTTTTCTTGGCAGATGCCTAGAACAGACCAAGAGAACGCTATTCTGCCTTGGCCCGGGGCCAGCCCTCACTAACTGGGACTGCAGCACACTGGGAAGTCACACTGTCCATGTGAGGGACATCAGTCTACTGTTACCATGAGTTAGTTTTTATAACAGAATGGTCAGTGCAAGGCCTTGGCTAGCATCTGGTAGGGACGATAAGGAAATACCATGTTATTCCCTAAGTCTGCCACTGAAAAGTGGCAGGGCCAGTTATCCTGACAGGACGAGGAGGAATGGGTTTAACTGGAAGAGGAGAGATTTAAACTAGATGTTAGAAAGAAGTTCTTTCAAGTGAAGGTGGTGCAACACTGGAATAGGTTGCCCAGGGAGGTCATGGATGCTACCTCCCTGGAGGTGTTCAAGGCCAGGTTGAGCAACCTGTTCTAGTAGGAAGTGTCCCTGCCTATGGCAGGGGGATGGAACAAAACAAAGGTCTGCTAAGAATTTTTTATTTTTAAGTACAACTAAACACTTAACTCTCAAACTTCTTTATTATCTTAGGATACCACTGTAGTAAGAGTTGCTAATGGAAAAGCAGCAACATCTTCAGCACACAAACTACCTAACTTTGTAGTTTAACTCTTGTATCTTCCAAGTGCCACGAACAGTTTACATTTCACAAACACATTAAATTGAAAATCTACAATGGTTGTTTACTCTTTGTAATAAACATGTGTTGTAATAAAATATTCCAAATTGAACACAAAAAGAGTAATTGTTGTTGATTAAGAGGACTTAGCTCCCAAGGCCGCAGAAGGACATGGTGAAAAGATTTCATCTGAGATTGAATAAGATCATTTGCTTGCTCTGAAATGGAACTTCATTTAATTTCAAGCTCTTTTTCCTCCCACTTGCTAAAAGGAAATTTTTAAACAGAAAGTTTTCAAAAATCACAGAATCACAGAATGATAAGGGTTGGAAGGGACCTCAATCTTCTGTTTCAATACAAAAAACATCCTCATATCATACCAGGATATTTCAATTGCATTTTTCTTTTGAATGAGTAGATTAGTAAAACCAATATAAATTCACATCACTTGTCAACATTGCCCACTCACCCTGTTTTTGTTTTTTGCCAAGCTATGTTTTGCTTTGTGCTGGCTTCTGACATTTACATGTTCTGACTGATAGCTGAACCCCAGTGCTTTTTGGGTGATGGACTAGTTCAGTTATTTTAGGAAAGGTATGGAGTCAGCTTCTCCAAGGTGATAGATGGTCTGTATTTTTGTTTTGCAACTGGAAAATAAGCCAACATTGTCATACTCACTCTATTTATAAAGACTGGCAGATGTCAAATAACTGTGATTTTGACTTGGTCCAAGCATTCTTCATACAAAAGCTCTAACTTCTGCCAATAGAGGTTGGGCAGATGGCAAAACTGTCAACTGAGAGCTGAAAAACCTGATGCATCTTGGCAATAAAGTTGTTCGTTGTTTATTCATGTCTAATATGTGGAAACTGAACAGCCACTCAGAAGGGTTATCAAAAGAATAAAATTATTTTTTTATTCTTAATTGCCATTTAGAATATATAATTAAGTGTTGGAATGCTTATGATCAGACTCCAGTTTAGCAATGCTGTTACAACAAAAAACATAGACCATGAAAGCATATGAATGAATGTTCATCTAACAGAAGAACGCAGCGATCTTTACAACACAGCCCATTAGCAGGCTTGTACTATTCCATCTCAGCCTGGCTTTCTCTGACCAGATCACAGAACTGTTGAGAACTTGAAATGTAAAGAGCTCCCTATGGACTCTTGACTTGAGCAGGCCTTCTCCACTCTCTACAACTACCTGAAGGGAGGTTGTAGCCAGGCGGGGGTTGGTCTCTTCTCCCAGGCACCCAGTGACAGAACAAAAGGACATATGCTCAAGCTGCACCAGGGCAGGTTTAAGCTGGATGTTAGGAAGAAGTTCTTCACAGAAAGAGTGATTGGCCATTGGAATGGGCTCCCAGGGGAGGTGGTGGAGTCACCACCCCTGGAGGTGTTTAAAAGGAGACTGGATGAGGCACTTAGTTCCATGGTTTAGTTGTTTAGAAGATGTTAGATGATAGTTTGGAGCCAATGATCTTGAAGGTCTTTTCCAATCTGGTTAATTCTATGATTCTGTGATGTTCTCAGTCTGCAAGCTCTGAAATAAAAACTTTGGCATTGGAAATACATCACAAAGTTTTGTTTGAATGCCAAGTGCTTCAAAATATTTTTTAATCTTTTTGTCTTTTGAAGACACCAGTGAATTAATCAGTAAATCATGGCCCTTACGAGAAACAGAGGCAAAAATCATCAGATATCCTTGAGGAGCTGAGGGTGCAGGAAATAATCAAGAGCCAAAGTACCATTGCCAGGACTGAAGAAAGGTATGAAAACAAGGTAGGTGTCATTATATGGGACAGGGCCCATGCTACAGCTCTGACAACAATGCAAGCACTCCAGGATACAGTTTCTGCCTATGCAAAGCATCGAAGCATATCCCCTCTAGCTTTAGAAGCAAATTGTTAAACATCAGAGGACTGCATTATGGGAATGTTACTACAGCAGAAAGCAGCAGGTTTCAGTTGTTTATAGCTTCTGGGCTTATTTCAAATGGGTACAAATGAGACTGCAACAACACTAAGAAATTGCTCTTTGAAAAACTCACTGAAAGTTACCTGCCTTAAGCTTGTTTCTTAAGGCCAGAAAACTGGAAGAAACGCTGCTGGCAGGGCTTACAGTTACACTTAAGACCTCAGATATCCTAAATATTCACACTTCTGAGAAATCTACAATTGACATTTGATCTCACACTAAGAAATCATTACAAAATAGACTTTAAAAAGGAATTATAGATTTGATATTTGAGTAAGAAGTTAGCGCCCACTTTCTTTTCATTCCAAGTAATAACATGGAGTTTATTTTGGCACCTGACCTCAACTTTATTCTTTTGTTGTCATGCATCGCATTAAAGACCAGAGGCCTCTTCCAGATAGGGTTTTGAGCATAGATGTCAGGAGGGAGCAGGTCTGCAGGGAGTCCAAGTTTAACACATTTATGGACGGGGATTGTCCAAAGCACCATCCCAACACTGCTTGAACACAGAAATGATACAAGCTCAAACCAAGCATAATCCTGAGTAGCTCTATCATTTGAGGGAAGCCATTCACACATTTCTAACCTCAGCCACTTATATTCACAGAATCACAGAAACATTCAGGTTGGAAAAGCCCCTCAGGATCACCAAGTCCAACCAATATCCCTAGTCTACAAGGTTCACCTTAAACCATAATCCCAAGCACCACATCCAAACAACTTTTAAACACATTCAGGATTTGGTACTCAACCACCTCCCTGGGCAGCTCATTCCAATGCCTGACGACTCTTGCTGTGAAAAAATGTTTCCTAATGTCCAGTCTAAACCTACCCAGTCACAGCTTGAGGGCATTCCCTCTTGTTCTACCACTAATTACCTGCGAGAAGAGACCACCAGCAGCCTCTCCACAGTGTTCTTTTAGGTAGCTGTAGACAGTGATGAGATCTCCCCTCAGCCTCGTTTTTCAAACTAAACAGTCCCAGCTCCTTCAGTTGCTTCTCATAAGATTTATTCTCTAGGTCTTTCCCCAGCTTTGTTGCCCTCCTCTACACTTCTCCAGCACCTCCACATCTCTCTTGTATTGAGGTGCCCAAAACTGAACACAATACTCAAGGTGAGGCCCCACCAGAGCTGAGTACGAGGGGACAATCACCTCCCTACTCCTGCTGGATGCAGCATTTCTAATCCAAGCCAGGACTACTTTGCCACCTGGGCACACTGCTTGCTCATATTCAGTTGCTGCTTGATTACAACCCCCAGGTCCCTTTCAGCTAGACAGCTTTCCAGCCACGCATTATTACTGAAGATCAAACAGAAACTTTCATAAGAAGGGTTAAAAAAAGAAAACATCACCTTACAGACTGACCACTGGTGCTGCCTAACATTTTCCTTTGGTAGCATTTTGGAAAATGGGACTGAAGGGTATCTGAATACAGCTTCTCCACAGCCTTCACTTCCCTCAGACAGATTTCTGAGTATCTGAGAGGATTATCCCCTCTGTGGCTAAATTTAGGTAACATACTGTAGTTTGGTTTTCATATCTTTCCCCTTCATAAGATAGGTGAATGTGTGGAGTTTTTTTACCCCTCCTGTATTAAAAGCTGTCTTGTATTCAATTACACACACACTTTTATTGACAGAATCTCAGTCTGTGCTATTTCTCTTGAGAGATCTCCTATCTTCCCAATAGAAAGCAAGCACTTCTTTTTGTGTGTCTCTTAAAATCAGTATAGCTTTTTAAAATTAAGCTTTTCACCAACAAAGCCAACTTTTCCAAGTGACATTTAACAGCTGAGTTGGAAGTTGGACCTACTGCTGGGTAACCTACAAGTGAAAACATAAATCTGCCACTAGTTGATAACAATTAGCTCCCCCTTAATAGCAAGGGGAAATTTGGCCCATGCTACCTGCTGTAAGAATAACTTATTCCATTAGAGCCCAAATCCAGAAGATGACCTATGCATAGAGGGACCAAATACACTGAACACAGACACAGTAGAAAAGGTTTATTACCCAGATGTAATACAAATTACAATATGCAGCTCCAGATTTTGAGCATTAACACATGGGTAGATTCACATCTACATTGACCAGGAATAAGCATGAATAGCTTTATGCCAGATTTCAGCCCTGGAATGGACTGAAGTCAATGAAGAAATCATCAATCACTTCAGTCACTTCAATGAAGAAATGATCACTATCCTCACAGCATTATGAAAACTCAGTTTTACAATTATATTAGAGACAGATATCCCTGCAAGATTTTCCCCTACCTATGCACAATCTTGCTTAGTATCAGTACCTGCAACCCTTAAGCCTTGGCAGCACTACCTGTCTTCAGGTGTCCTGCCAGTGCCATGAAAGTGTATCTAGAAGCCTTCAGTCTGTTAAATAAAAAGTGAGGGACAGTCAAAAAAAAGCAACTCCAAACAGTGCAGGTTAAAACATCTTAACTGTTTGTGTTACTTCTCTAAAAGAGCAGTGCTTTTAAGAGCAGCATTTTATTGGTTTAGCATAATGAAAGCAACAGATTCCACCTAAGACACAGGTATCTAGGCTTCTTTGCATGATTATATTTCAGCATTCAGGGACAGGGATAAAGGCCAAAGGTAACTGTTATTTTCCCCTCCAGTGCTTCAAAAAGATTGTATAGATTTGTCGTGGGTATAAGACTAACCATAGAGTTGAAAAGTCCTCCAAGGCACAGGAAATTGTAATGTTTTGTTGTTTTATCCCATAAGCCCTGCATTTGATATATAAACAGGTTGCAGAGTCAATTTGCCCCTTTTGGCTTAATGAGATGATTGTAAGTTGAAATGTGAATTTGGGTGTTTTGCATTGGTGTAAATATTTGCAAACAACATTTCCATTTAAATTTCCAATTCTGTGAGGAGTGGTTTTATTTCACTCCTATTTCTGTCCTCTCTAGAACTAAACCTTAGACAAGAATCATAGAAATCACAAGCTGGAAGGGACCCATTACGATCCTTGAGTTCAACTCTCTGCTCTTCTACCTAAAATTGAACCATATGACTAAGAGCATCATCCAGATGCTCCTCAAACTCTGACAGGCTTGGTGTCAGGACCACTTCCATTGTTCCAATGACTGACCACCCAGTCAGTGAAGAGCCTTTTCCTGAAGTCCAAAGAATCATAGCTCATACCAAATATGATCTCATGCCCGAAGAGTTACTTTAAGCTCTTAATAATCACTTCTACTCTCAGTAAGTGGCAAGAGTTGAATTGTAGGCAGCACTGGACACTTAAGTCATTTGTGCACCAGCAGCTATAGGACATCATTTATCAGGTACCTTTTTTCCCCATGTCTACCTTTAAAGATACCCCTATGGGTGTCAGCAAGAGGACCAAAAGCTGCAATTCCAAATTGAAGGGTCTATGGGAATTTTATCCCCTTATCATGAGTTAATTCTGTACAAGGGATGTGCACAGGTTATTATTTTAGCATTCCTATTAGCTTTCAGTGTGGGTTTGCCGAAGCTATGAGGATTCTTGAAGTCTCAAAACTGTTTAGCTCAAAGTCGAGGTTTTGTTTTTTTTTTTCCTCCAGCTTATATAGCAATAGAACAATCTGGAAAGCAACCTGTTTGCTGAATACTCTGTTTAGTTTGGACATATTGGGGAAAATTTTCCATTCATCTCTTCCTATGCAATTCACAGTTTATCTTTGGTAAGGAATGACATGCTCAGTATGCAACATCTTCCCTCTGGGCTTTCTCTAGAATGGCCTTTGTCATTAGATAGAACAGGTTTTTGTTTTTTTTTTTTTTTCCTTTTGAACAAGTCTTTTCCTTCATTTTTATGATGATTGAACATTACTTTGTCAGATTTTTTTTGTGTGTCATCTACATTCAAAACGTCTCCTTTGTACATCAGTTTCCTTCCTACTGATTCATGCTCCACCTTCATCTCACTACATGAGTCATCTCCTATACTATTTGCAGCATTTAACACTTCTGGCAGTGAGGCCTGATTTGTAGAGTTATTTATGGCAATAAAAGTCTGGGGAACAGATAGCTCAGGAAACTTGTAACAAGATAGTGATTATTTCAACCCTAAGCCTTTGGTGTGGGTTTAACACAGCTATGCTTGTCATACAGAAAACAGTAGAATTCAGCTCATCAAATAATCACGACATCTTTCCAGAAGTGAGTGCTTTAGGATTGTGGAAGATCTAGGTTTGGTTGCTCATTTGTATGCAGCAGAGGCCAGCAGTATCACAATTACAAAGCTGTAACAAAACCATTCTTAAATCTCTTTAGCAGTAAGCAGTAATACAGTAACTTCCCCAACTATTCAGGGCCTCATTATCAAATCCCCACATCTGCTGGATGTACAGCAACACTGCAAGCTTCACAGACACATCATTCAGCAGAAAAGCAGAATTCTCACTGCAGACCACATTCATGAGTGAGCACTAAGGTTATCAGCACATTATTATTTCTAGGTTTTCACTGGCATTGGAGTCCTCCACCTCCACAAATTAAAAAAAAAACCAAAACCACCAAACAAAAAAAAAAAAAAACCCCAAAAAAACCAAACCCCAAAAAAAACCCCCAAAACACCTCCACAGTAACACTAAGCTGAAGGCAAGCAGCAAAACATCACCCCAACATCCAAATATGTGCTGCTGAAAGCTTTTGTCTCTACAGAGAGATGGCCTGGAAAAGACACTGAAGAAACCACCACCTAGGCTGAAAAAAATTCATTTTGGAAACAAGGAAGTGGGTGATTTTTTTTACAGTAAAGGACATGAAGACTTCTGCTGACGCAAGAAAACAGGTCATCTAATTCTGCTGTGTATTTTTGCAGTGTTTGCTTTATCACCTAAACCTCCCTACTTTTAGCAAATCTTTAGTTAGTGCAGATTGTTTATGTACGACCTACTACCAAAACCTGATTAATGGCAGAGCAGTGGGCTCTATATTCATCCCGTGAATGCTGGAAGTCCAGGTTTATTTTTGCTGAAAGCTGGAAGATTACTCTAAAAATACACATAAGAAAGAAAACTTCTGGAGCAGTCTTTTTTTCTTTTTTCTTTTTTTTTCCCCCTTAGAGAAAAAGATGCTTCCTCCACCAGAATAAATTGAGTAACATTCTGCTCACATTTGGGTAAAAAGAAAGAACTGTTGCATGTGCTTGACACAAATCTGCTTCCATCTCTCATTAAAAAGCATTGCTGGTTTTGTTCTAGGTTAAGGAAGAGGAACTGAACAAAAGGCTACAACACATCACATTTTTTCCAGAAATTTCCCACCAAACTACAAGGAAACAGACTGAGAAGGACTGCCCAAGTTTTGCAAGTCAGGGAGGTATAGACAGACTTCAGCTGTCATCTTTAGATGGTGAGCCAGGGGGGCTGCTGAAGGAAATAACTGCAGTGAGCCACAAATAATTATACTGACAACTCTGTCATCAACTCCTGTGACTTACAACTGCATCAATGAAACAATCTGGATCTAAGCTGTCTTGTGAAAGTGAAGAACTTCTCTGCTCCCTGCAGCTGTCTTTTCTGGGGGCATAAGTAAAGGATTTATCATGGGGCACTGCTGAGTCTTGCTGCTTCCTATCTCACCTGGGAAATTTTTATTAATCTTTATATTAATTTTATATATTACACAGTAATACAAAGTAACAAGCATTCTATGATGCTATTAAATGAGCCAGGAAGAGGCAAATTAGCAACTAGCCAGTCACTAAGTTTGAGCACGCACACACATATCAGGATTCTATCAAATTTACTTCATTATTATTAAATTTAGCTCACCTCTTGGATGGCTCCATGAAAAGAATCCCTTCCCCTAGGGAGCAGGAGGTTGGAAAGGCATTGTATACACATGAGAAGACACAATAGCAGGAGTGTGCAGCAGAAAAGCAGTGACCAGCAGGGATTTAGGGCTGTAGGACATGGTGGGACCCTAACTGCAAGAACAAAGGCTTTTGACTTATTGCGTAGAGCAACTGGCAAGGAGGCAAAAGCTGCAGACAGCAAAGTGATAATGTGCTGGTTTAAGGCT
>WBNM01041181.1:0-41589 GCA_013399055.1 Ramphastos sulfuratus
CTATGATTCTATGATCCTATGTTCCAAGTGGCATGAATAATTTGGTTAATAATCCCAAATAGGGACAACAATATCAAGAAAAGAATATACACACTAATGTCCCACATGTCTTTGAACTTCACTTATATATTAAAGCTTTCATTGAAGGGGAAACAGTTTATATCATAATTTCTTCAGTGCCTTCTAATACTGACAAATTGCTGTCAGCTGTCCCTCTCCGTTGATTCACTTTTAATGAAATAATCCAGAGGAAAAACTGAAATATGTATCAGCAATCCAAAGTATCAAGACACTTGCTATAAAAAGGAGCAAAATATGTGTGTAAAAGATTGTTTAGTTCTTCTCAAGGGTTTATAAATTTTGGATTTTTCTGCTGTGAATGCGAACTCTGCAACTGAAGTTTCTATCAATTTCTCATTAGAAGTCCAGAAACATGTACGGTATGCAATCATTGTGCTGCTACATGAAAGTCAGCAGTGAAATGCAACAGCACTTGGGAGTTGAAGAGTTGGAAATAAACTAGGGGTTTGGGTTATGATATCTAACCCATTCCCAAAACTAGTGAGTACCCTGCCTTTAATTTCTGAAGTGAAAAATAACTGTCAGTCTCTCTGTCTTCAGAAAGTCAGTCTCTAAAGCCTTCGTCAAGGCATTTCTATTAGCATTTGGTTAGCTTGAAATTGCTTCCAACTTCTGTCTTCAAACACGGATCCATGGTTTCTGACTGCACAGTCTTCCCCTACACATGTGGCAAACCATTTGTAATGCTTTTGGATTTAGGGATGAATAGTAACAGTCTATACTTCCAGTTACAATCATGTGCTTCTGTAATATGTTTTGTTTTAACAGAAGCTGCTCCTGACTAATGCACAAGTACATCCTTGGGATGTCCCTGCTCCTCAGCATGGGACAACTCCTCATTTTTCACAATGTATGCTGTCAGCACTTGTCTTGCTCTTGTCAGTACAGGCAGCTCTTGCTGTCCAGTGTGGAAATACAGTGTGGAGAAAAATTAATCTTTTGTTCCACCCTCTGAATTTTAGTGAAAATTGCAAAGTTTACAGTTTGCTATAACCCTTAGAAAAGCAAGCTGTGCTGCTTAAGAAATCAAGTGCTGTGTTTGTAAAGAATGAATACGGTTTGAAAAGGACTGCTCTCTCTTGGCAACAGAAGTGCATGTCAGACACCATCCAGAAAAAGAGGTCTTCATTCCCTGCTCTCAGTCATAAGAAATGGAACTGAGTCCAGGAGACAAAAGCTAGATGTGAAGCCAGGACAAGGTAGCAGGCAGAGGAGAGCAGTGTGGCAGGGCTCAAATGGAGGAAGGCTGTCTGTCTCAGGGCATCAGGCCTCTTTCCAGTTGCCTTTTTTCCAGCGATTACAAACCCACAGAGCAGACAGGTAGGTCTGGGCTCCCTTCCAGAGTCCTTTACTTTGAAAGAAAAATCTCATTAGATTTTCAGGTCTTCAATATTAGATGGCTGTAGGATGCAGACCAGGGTGCAGGCTGGTTGGAGTTACACAGCACATTTGGTGCTGACTTCTCCTGCCAAGTTTCTTTAAAACCACCATACCATGGGAACCACCTGTGTGTAGTCTTTGATTCTGCAACACACAAAGCATTCTTTATTTGTGTGGAGAAGAAAAATGAGCTCATATGAGCCAATGACTGAGAATGGTCCAATGCCTGCAGCAGCTCTCATCTCTCACATTTGCTGCATGTTGGATAGGGACTGTAGGGGTCAGGCTTCCTAGTGAGACAGCTGTAAAATGTGCAGAACTTAGATTTGAAGTCAGAGGGAATGAATGCTGGTTCTTGATTGAGGGACAGGAGAAATATGAGAGGTCATCTCTAAACTGATGTGGTTTTCAGATGCTTGTATTTACTCCAGCTCATACATTCAGAGTCAAAAGTACCAGATTATGCTGAGGCTGGATTCTGAACTCCCAACACCTGCAAGGTTTCCAGCTACTCATACTCAGTTTTAATTTGAATTCCTCTCTATTTTATGTAATTTCCTGAAATGACAGCTTTGGTCGTGCTGAGGAGGCAATATTATTTTAGCTGTTCTTTTCAGCCTATCAGAAATGTTATGTTAAATAAAAATATAGTGACCTACATTAAGACTGAGTTTTAGCCAACCAGCTCTAAGTATTTCTCGCCAATATGCTGACGAATGAGTTAATTCTACCATTTGCACCTAAGGGCAGAGCTAAAATCTCATCTGTAGAGTTTCCAAGATGTACCTTCTTAGGGTTTCTGATAGTGCTGCCATGTAAATGCTTATGTAAAAACAAATAGTCCACTGCAGAGGGAATGCAATAGGGGGGCCATTATGTAACAACAGGTCTTCTAAATGCTTTTCCAGCCTCCAGCATTTTGTGACTCAGAGACTCACTGAGTAGGGAGATATGTCTTTATTTAATAGAATTTGACAGATTTCTTTTCCATTGGCTTATCCAAATAGATGCTTTGTAAGTATTGGTCAATCTCTGGCCACACACAAAGTAACAGAAGTTATGGAATACATGCAGTGTAAACCCTGTGTAGCATCTAGTTCTCTTTTGCTGCTCCCAGGTCCCCCAGGAATATTTAAAACCATGCTTTAGAAAATCACCACTACTGAAGACGTATTTTTCTTATTTTTTCATTGTAATTTAGAGGATGAATATGCCTTCAAGGTATGGAAGAACTTCTCTACTAAGACCAGGACTCCCGAGTTTGGAAAAGAGCTAACCAAAGAGAGATATGCCTGAAGTGTTATGAGCAGGCTGGAGAAGGTAAGGAGAGAATGGCTGTTTGATAGTTCTTCCAAGAGAAGAACTGATCATGATGCCAAATTAGACATAAGGATGTTACAAATAAAAGAAAAAGGAGGTAGCTCCTCATGCAATGTAAAGCTAAAAGGTAAAGTTTTAAGAAAACTTTGCCAAGGGGTTGTGTGGTAGTGTACATGCACTCAAAAAGCAACCAAACATTTGCAGGGAGTATCCATCAAGGGTTATTGGACCCAAGGCCTGTGACATCTGCCTCCAGAAGCCAGCAAACTGCAAATCACTAAAGCATACTGAAGTATTCTGGGAATGTATCGCAACAGAAGTGCTCTGCCACACTCTTTCCTAGGTATCAGCTGTTAGCCTGGTTGTATCTCTAGTATAAGTGCAGAACTGTTGCACCATTTTCTGTCTTGACAGCCATTAGGTTGGCCTATTAGAAATGCTTCCCTAAGGATATCACAAAGTTTTCACTCTTATTCCTTTGTTTCAGTGATAATATTTTCAGTTATAATTCCTTTGTTTCAGATACAATCACAATGCAGAGCAGAATACAAATCAAACAGCAAACTGCTGGTTTGCATTTTAGCATGGAGTAGATAATTTCAAAATTGTTAACCTCCACTTCCCTCAGTGTATCTCAAATATCAAAAGCTCTGTTCTTCAAGTGTGGGGTCACTCAGCCACACATTGGCTTTCTCCACTATGCAACTGGGCAGCACACAAACTGTACACAGCACGTGTTGCTAAGCTCTGTTCTAATATGATTGGATGAGCTGCTTCTAATTAGTCATCCTTGCAAACAGAGTAAGAAAATGTGGTAAATATGGCCATCCAGGCTATGTACCTAACAGCCCAATTAAGTCACTGTTCTGTGGGGTCTGGCAGGAAGCTGATGCCACATGTGAAACAGAAATAGGCTTTATACACTTTTTAAAGGACAGACTATCATGGCTTCTGCAAAGAAGTATAATGATATTTCAGGCATTAATGCACGGACTGCTGTGTATTTTGTATCTACAGTTAATCTTTATTTGTTGCATAAAATAGTTGATATATATACACATATAGAGAGGCATGCCTGGATGTATTGAATAGTAGTCTGAAGACTATCCTAAAAGGTTAAGCTCTGAGCATTTCAATTTTAAACACCTCATCTAAAAGCCAGCATATTCTGTATCAGTCTCAGGAGTTAACAGTGGATACAATTAATGAATATTGATTAAGTTGCCCACTGGAAAATATTTTCATCTACGTGGAGAGAACACACCAAGCTGTTTCTCTAGAGACCTGACTGGCAAGTCCCTGCTCATGAGTAAGTTGACTCAGCATTATTAATGTTAGAAAATGGGCCTAGTAGTCTCACGTAAATAATATAACAGAGCTCTTCAGGTCATGATTTCAATTAATGGAAATAAACAGAGAACAAATTTCTGGTCTTCAGCTGATGCCAGCCTCAAAGTCACATAATAAATACTGGCAACCTATGATCCACTCTAGTGCTAGATCTGCAGTGAGTTAGCTACAATTTGAGTTGAATTTGCACCTGCTTGAAACCATGATAAGCTCCACTGGTGCCACAGAGAGCTGAAGTTTGTAACCTTAGGGGTTTGTGCTGGTGCAGTTGTGCCAGATGGTGGCTATGTATAGCATGGAGAAAGCTGACGTGGCATATGGCTTGAGCTACTAAAACCCTAAATATGCTTCACTCTAAAATAAACATCTGATATGAATATCATCTAAATGGAGGCTCTTATACAAACACAGTATCAAGTGGCGGTTTAATCCTATGACTATTCTCAATTACTGAAAATTTTGGGTACATCCTTGTCTGGGAGGCTATACTGGAAAATCTAGGATTCCTTTTGTAACCCCTGAGACTAGATAGCTTCATGGAAAGCAGCTTTAAAATAGCAATTCTAAAAATGCCAAAAGCATACTATTCCAAGCTGGCTTTACTTGAGTCTATGAAAGCAGTGATGACCTAGCTTGTGGCTTGGCACAGTTTTAGAGAACATGGCAGACAATCATGGAAACTCTGCCAACACTAATATCATATTTCTAAGAACTGTCCAAGCAATAATAGTGCAAATTAATTATATGGGATAAATTAAAGTTTGCCTAATAAGTATTTTTTTGTGTGTGTGAAAGCAGTAGTGAATTAAAAATAGGCTGGCTATTAGAGCTATGCTGAATTGTAAAATCTTCATGCCCCTCTACTGAACTGAAGTTGATGGGATCTCCCCAGAGTAAGACAAAAATAAACATGACTTGATGGAGAGGAAACAAGTCTCATTAATGGGTTCAAAACTTTCACTTCAGACTAAATGGGTGCAAGAGTCTCTATTTTCTTCAGTCAGGCTATCCTAGATGTCATCCTGAAGTGCCTAAATGAAGAAATGTCTTTGTTAAAAGAGAACTACTGATATCATAGAATAATAGAATCATAGAATGGTAAGGTTGGAAGGGACCTCAAGGATCATCTAGTTCCAACCCCCTGCCATATGCAGGGACACCTCCCACTAGTACAGGTCACTCAAGGCCTTGTCCAACCTGGCCTTGAACACCTCCAGGGAGGGAGCAGCTACAACCTCCCTGGACAACCTGTTCCAGTGCCTCACCACCCTCACTGTAAAGAACTTCCTCCTAACATCTAGTCTAAGTCTTCCCTCTGCCAGTTTAAACCCATTGCCCCTTGTCCTGTCATTGCAAGACCTTATAAATAGTCCCTCCCCAGCCTTCCTGTAGGCCCCCTTCAGATACTGGAAGGCTACTCTAAGGTCTCCTTGAAGCCTTCTCTTCCCCAGGCTGAAGATCCCCAACTCTCTCAGTCTGTCCTCATAGGAGAGCTGCTCCAACCCTCTGATCATCTTTATGGCCCTCCTCTGGACCCGCTCCAACAGTTCCATGTCCTTCCTGTGCTNTCCTATATGCGGACTGTAGTGCATGCTTCATCTCAACTGAACTCAAATATCAGGCTTTGGGCTGGACTGCATGCTGAAAGGCTTAGGTTTAATTGCTTTCTAATTTTAAGGTGGTTATTGAAAAGTGTCTTAGTGTGGCATATTCTACTTCAGAGGTTTAGTCATTGCACTCTGTGATGTTGACTAAAGGTTTTAAGATTGTCTCTTAATGGTGAGACAAAAATGAAGAAGTGCCTTTGTGTCCATGAATGCAAAGCAAAGTTCTGTGCTACTAAATTGGGAAATTAAAAGTTTAACACAATTTATTAAAAAAAAAAAAAAAAAGTTGCCCAAATGCAAATTCCATTCAGAAATAGAGATTTAAGTTCATGTTTGTTCTGAAATATGAAGTCAGAGTTCAGGACTCTGTTTCTGTGGCTTCTGAATTCTCTTGTACAGATATTCAAGATACACAAGGCAATGGAATATTCTGATGAAATTGTGAGACTTTGAGGAACTGAACTTCTCTCTAAAGACTCTTTCTTTGCAGCAATTTAGTGCAATGTGCAGACTTTCTGTTATAAATCTAAGAAGGAAAACTTTGGGTTTTTTGTTTGAAGCTAATGTCTTCCTGACAGTGCTGGTGGTATTTCTAACATATTTTAAATACCAATTATCTGAAGTAATAGTGACCTTCTGCCCTTCTGAAATTTTTATCTTTACATATAGGCATAAAGTTAGAAAGCAGATGGTGAAACTGAGAAACTGAATGCTGCTATTTACCTGGTCATAATGTTGTCTAAATCTACTCACAGTACTTTCTGCTGAACTTTGTGGGGATTTGTTTGTTGTTGTTTTTTTTTCCCATGGAATTCATCTGAAGTCTATATTTTTGCTTAAAGGAGAAACATAGCTATAAATCAACACAGTCCATTGTTTCTTAAAACACAAACAGTTTACAGTGTGCTCTAGTTCCTGCTGGAAGTCTCTTAAACTAACAAGCCATTTGAATCAATTATTATAATAGCTGAAGGGAAGTGCATGACCTGCACAGTCCTTCTATTTTCCTGTGGAGTCATTATTCTTTAACAGATGAGGTTTTGGCACTCAGGACACTTCTAGCAAAGTAAAATTATTTTCTAGGAAAACACTTATTCAGTACTAAATTCTCCTTTCATTTGATGGCCTTCATAATTATATACCTACTTGCTGTCAAGTTTACACTATTTTTGTGTTCACCTGATGGAACTATCCAAAGTAAATCAACATCTGCACCCCTTCATATGTTAAATGGCTTTAGCTACATTGCCCAAGATCACATTGCACTTACCTGGCTGCACATATCTGTTTCTATCTCTGCATATGGAAATACATTGCCATAAGAATAAGAGGACATGAGGAACACAAGAGTAAGATGAGCTCAATCCTAAAGACCTTGCTATGGCACCCACTTCACTGTGGATCTCCAATACTGACAGATCATTTAACTGAAGAACCTGCAGGCAGCTCAGCAGTATCACAGAAAGTTCACATCCCAGTCCATAATCACATACAGACTATACTAAAGACCACTCTGTATACATCTCAGTCAGAACTGTGTGCTGTTTTTCCTTCCTGGTGAACAAGGCAGGAACTGTTTCAGCCTTCTGTATTAGGGACAAAACTAAATCTCCCACATATGAAAAAAAGGGAAGAGCAGAGTGATGGGAGCAATTTAAAGGGAGATAAAGAGAGGTACAACCCCCTAAGTTCTTCTGAACAACAGGTAAGAGGCTCTGATTGAGAAAGACCAGTCAAATGAGGATGTGAATGATGGGCTATCTACACCAGAGGTGTCTTCACAGACAGAAAAGCTTACTGCCCATATTACAACCACATCCACAAGGAAGAAAATAAGGGTTATAATTGTAGGTGACGGTCCAGTATGCTGGGTAGATCCTCCTCATAGGCGAGTATGCTGTCTCCCTGGAGCCTGGGTTAAGGATGACACTAGGAAACTTCCAAACTTGGCATTGTCCTCAGACTATTACCCATTAGTAACCTTCCATGTAGGTGGAGAGGAAGCCGTGACCTGTAATCCAAGAGCAATCAAAAGAGATTTTAGGGCCTCGAGATGGCACAGGTTATTTTTTACTCTCTCCTTCCAGTTGTGGGCAGTGACATTAGAAGGAACAGATAGATCCAGTCTATTAATGTATGGCTCCATGTCTGGTGTCACCCCCACAGCTTTGGGTTTTTTTGGTCAATGGGATGGCCTACACAGCACTAATGTTGCTGACATCTAATGGGAGACACCTTTCTCAAGGGGAGAAGAGGATCTCTGCTCAGGAGATTGCAGGGCTGATTGACAGGGCTTTAAACTAGATGTGAAGGGTAAGGGAAATAACAATATCAGGCTTGTCTGTGACAAGCCATGAAGTAACACACCAGGGTTAGAGGGACAAGGTGCTAAAACCTACTACAAATTGTAGATGGTTTTGTGCTGTGTGTATTACATCAAAAGTTTTGTTACTTCTGTTTGCAAATACCTCTCTTATTAAAAGAACTTTAGAATCATAGAATCATAGAATGGTAAGGTTGGAAGGGATCATCTAGTTCCAACCCCCTGCCATAGGCAGGGACACCTTCCACTAGTACAGGTCACTCAAGGCCTTGTCCAACCTGGCCTTGAACACCTCCAGGGAGGGACCATCTACAACCTTCCTGGGCAACCTGTGCCAGTGTCTCACCACCCTCACTGTAAAGAACTTCCTCCTAACATCCAGTTTAAGTCTCCCCTCTTCCAGTTTAAACCCACTGCCCCTTTGGTAAAATTGATTTTGAAGATGACTCTATGAAATTATTAATCTTAATAATTCTCTTATTACTATTCCTAAGTACTTAAGTGGTTACTCTTCCATTAGCCATCTAAATCCTTTCCTAGTCTCCAGTTTTGTACTTACATTATTGAAAAAGATCTCATCCTGCAACCTTGAGATCACAGCTTTTCCATCTTCCATCACAGTTTCCAGCCATAGACCCACATTAGCTTCCAATATAAATTGTCTGATACCACATTCACCCACTCATCCAGCAACTTCGGTTTCCTTTTGCTCTCTCACAACCCTTCCATTATTACAGTCTTTCATTATCCATTCCACTTCATATGCCTGGAACTAATATTCTTTTCAACCATATCCATGGCTTTTCTAATAAAAGATGATCTATTATCATGACTGAAATATGACTCAAACCTACTGGTCTTGATTCCAGTACTGCACATTAAGTCTGATTCAGTGCCAGCTGGCAGTGGATGGGAAAACCCAATTACTTCACTGAGCTTCTGAATAAGTCTGGAAAATTATGATTTGCTCACATACTAAAACTCCTTCTATTTAAGTGAGGTAACAATGGCCCTCATTTTGTATGATACTTAGTGTTTTATGCCCTAGAAATCCCAAATTATTTTTTAGACTAACTTATCTACTGCTGACTCCAGAAAAAAAAAAAGAAAAGAGATTTGTATTACTGAATTTGATTGAATCTGCTTTGAGTCAAAGCAGGCTGTCAGCTTCTGATGTTAGAAGGAAGATGTCTTAGAAAAGAAAGATCAGTTCTTGTTTAAATTCCTCTTTGTAAAAAAATAAACCAAAACCAACATTTCTTTCTCTGTGTTCAAAGTAGCTGAATCCTGTTCTTACGCTTAAGAAATTAGCATAGCTTGGCAGTGGATTATGAAATAATTTTCTTTACTACTCACATAAGAGAAGAAAAATATTCCAAATTATGCATATGAGAGCATGACAGGGACTAAAGGAAAGGGCGAGCAGGCAGGTGAGGAACACAAGCCACCCTGCAGTCTGTGTGCTCTTGTGGTTTCTTCTTCTGCCTCCTGACACCACACTGGTCTCAATACTGATACTCTCAGATTACAGTACTGACTTGCAGTAGAGCTGGGATGATGGTTGTGTTTACTCTTGAATGCAGCACAGGATCATAAGATAATTCAGGCTGGGGGGACCTCAGGAGGTCCATGTTCTAAGCTTCTGTTGCAAGTGGAGTCAGCTATGAGATCAGACTAAGTTGTACAAAGCTTTATTCAGTCTGGTCTTGAAACTCTCCAAGGACAGAGAGAGATTGTACAGTCTCTTTGGGCAATCTGTTCCAATGTTTCACTATCCTTAGAGTGAAAAAAGGGTTTTTTTTTCCTTATTCTAATCCTTTTTTCCAGCCTGAACATTTTCTTGCTTCAGCATATGCCCATTGTGTTGTGTCTTCCCACACTACTGTGAAGAGCTTGGCCCCATTTACTTCATGACCTTGCAGGTATGTGCAGGCTTCTGTTAAGTCCCCCTGAAACTGTCTCTTCTTCAGGCTGAACAAGCCTTGACACCTCAGTTTCCCCTACAGGGCATGTGCTCCAGGCCCTGAGCAGCTTGAAGCCCTCCACTGAACTTGCTCCTATTTGTAAATGTCATTCTTGTACTGGAAAGACAGAACTGGGTGCAGTATTTGAGATGTGGTCTAAGGCATGCTGATTAGAGAAGGATAAACCCCTCCCTTGATGTCTTGGCTGTGTCCCAGTGAATACCTTCCAGGAAGTTGTTGGCTGTGGTTGCAGCCAGGGCAACACTGCTGGCTCATGCCCAGCTTGTGTCTGCCAAGGCCTCCAAGTCTCTTCCTGCAGAGTTGCTCCTAGCTGGGCATGGACGAGCCTCTGTCCTTGTACCAGAGCTTCCTTCCAAGGGCAGTACCTGGTGTTTGACCTCAGTGAATTTCAACTGGCTTCTGCTGGCCTATTCATCCAATCTGTCTAGATGCTTATGGATGGCAGCAGTTTGGTCTCATTTACAAATTGGTTGAAAGTGCAGTCAGGACATTGATAAAGGTGCTAAGCAGGACAGATTGCAGGAAAAGGCCCACAGAACTCACCACTTTTTATTGACTTGCAGATAAAATATGACCCATTAACCCCCTACCCTTAGGAGCCTAATGAATGAGTTTTCAGGTGGCTGCTTGTCCATCCATCCAAACTGTAACATACCAAATTGGATACAAGAATATTGTGTAAGAATGTTTTGAGAACCTTGCTGAAGTCAAGGTAAATAACATATAGTGTTCAGCCTTTGTCCAGAAACTGAGATATTGATCACAGGAAGCAATTAGGTGGGTCAGGCATAATTCACCCTCGATAAATCACAGAATCACAGAATGTCAGGGGCTGGAAGGGACTCGAAAGCTCATCCAGTCCAACCCCCCTGCCAGAGCAGGATCTCCTATACCAGATCACACAGGAACATGTCCAAGCAGGTTTTGATTATCTCCAGAGAGGGAGACTCCACAACCCACTGGGCAGCCTGTTCCAGTGTTCAGTCACCCTCACAGGGAAAAAATTCCTGCATGTTTACATGAAACTTCCTGTGCCTCAACTTCCACCCATTGCCCCTTGTCCTGTCATTGGGAATCATTGAGCACAGCCTGGCTCCATCCTCTTGGCACTCACCCTTTACATATTTACAAACATTGATGAGGTCACCTCTCAGTCTCCTCTTCTCCAAGCTAAAGAGCCCCAGCTCCCCCACAACAGAGATGTTCCATTCCCTTAACCATCTTTGTGGCTCTGTTCTGGACTCTCTCAAGCAGTTCTATGTCCCTCTTGAACTGCGGGGTCCAGAACTGGACACAGAACTCAGATGTGGCCTCCCCAGGGCAAAGTAGAGGGGCAGGAGAATCTCTCTCGACCTACTAGGCACACCCCTTTTAATACACCCCAGAATGATATTGGCCCTCCTGGCCACAGGAGCACATTGGTGGCTCATGGTCAACCTTCCGTCAACTAGGACCCCCAGATATTTTTCCCCTTTGTTGCTTTCCAATAGGTCAGTCCCCAACCTATACTGATACTCGGGGTTGTTCTTTCCCAGGTGCAAGACTCCACACTTGTCCTTGTTGAGTTCATTAATCTCTCCCTGCCCAACTCTCCAGCCTGTCCAAGTCTGCCTGAATGGCAGCACAGGCTTCCATCCCATTGACCACAACTCTCTGGCTTCTTTCCTTCAACCAGTTCCCAATCCACCTCACTACCTGATCATCCAGACCACACTGCCTCAGTTTAGCCAGAAGGATGCTGTGGGAGACAGTGTCAAACGCTTTACTGAAATAAAGATAAACCACATCCACTGGTCTACCATCATCTAGCCACCTGGTTATGTCCTCAAAAAAGGCTATCAGGTTGGTCAAACATGACTTCCCCTTGGTAAAACCATATTGACTGCTCCTAATGATCTCACCATACTTGATATGCTTAAGGACAGCACCAAGGATAAGCTGCTCTATTACCTCTCTGGGGATGGAGGTGAGGCTGACTGCTCCATGCATATTTATCTTTCCAAGATCATCAGAGTGTGACCAGTTAGCCTCTTAGGTTGGTCTTTTGGGCTTTTTGGGTTTTTTTTTTTGAGGATGCATATTACTTGCCTTTTTCAGTCATTAAGCACTTCCTCCAGTCCTCTCTCTAGGTACAGCTCCAGATAGGGTTTGATAGGAAGGCCTTGGTCAGTCATGTTCTTGCTCTGTCTTTCCTTCAGACACCTTGTCTGGATGAATAAAGTTCACTTGGAACAGAAAACAATGCATTCCTTTGAGTTTCCCTTCTCATCTAACAGAGAGGAAACTGAAAATCTGCTGCTGTCAGCACAGACAATACAGATGTAATGATGCCCTTTACCTGTGTGTCCACATATACTTATGGGTAGAATTTCGTAGCCCTGCTGCAGAACCTGGGAAAAGTAAGGGATATGAGGCTGGTTTGAGGAGATGTTACTTTATACTGGGTAGCAAAATTTCCCATTCTAAACTTCTGCATCAAGCTGAAAAGACTCAATAAACCCTCTTCAGTGACCTCTATAAGAAAAAAAAGACTAAATTTCCCCTCTTTCTATTTATATTTGGTCAGAGCATTTTTCACACTTCAATCATTCAAAAATGGCTCAACAGATTTTACTCAGATGTCCAACATAATCACTTTTGGGCTGAGGAAGTGCGGAAAATTGAAGCCAAAAGGAATTTGGATTATGAGCAACGAGAAGAGGGATAAGGAGTCAAGAGAACAGCTGGATTTCTAACTATGTAATTCTAACTACAACACAAAGAGCCTCACAGCTTCAACTGCTTCCCCATTCCAGTTCCAGATGAATGACCACCACATATTTGTATAGGTAGCATGGGAAGGAGTTTTCAAAGTTGCAAGGGGAAGCAGCCTATGAACATCAAAACATCAAACAGAGTTTTGTTTGTGTTTGATCAATCTCTTAGGGGAAGAGGAAAATGAAATCTTTTGAGGAAGTTGATTTAGCAGGCAGATGCAGAAAGTTTATATGATTCATGACTTGGAGCAAATGGTAACATCTAGCTGTCTGTATTTACCAAGTTTTGATGAGAAAGGGGACTTCTGAGTGTTGTGTGGTATGGGTTAGGTCAGTCGTTGTCCACGCAGTGGTGGCATGGTTTATGCTATTCTGAAGAGAAAACTTACCCTACAAAATACCAGGTTGATTTTTGAGAAGAAATTACTAAGGAGGAGGGAAAGCTGCCTTGTCTGTGAGTGTTTCAGAACAGGCTGAAACATGTTACTTCACAAATATTCTGGATTCCCTCTGTGGAGAAAGAAGATGCCATGAACAGAGGTAAACATCACAATGACAGCAAAGCAAGCGCTGCTGTGTCTCCATAAAAGCTGCTGCTGAACGCTGTTTCTGTCGTGGCCATTCTCTCCATGCCTAGCACAGCATACCTGGTGATAAGTAAATTATGTCTGCTAACTAGAACCAGTTGCTTTCTCCCTCTGTCTCAGTTAGTTTCAGGCTAAAAAAAGTTTCTTGGCAGCTGTCTGGTTGAATTTAAAGGACAGCTTGGAAAGCCGAACTTGAGCATTTTCCTAATCTGTACTGGCAGGCAGCCTGTGACAGTAGCTCTGCTAAGTGTGATGCACTCACTTTTGTGTTTGAGTTCCAGAGAAAAGCCAGGGTGGATTTTCCCATTAAATAAAATGGGAGTCTTGCCATTTCCACAGGAGCCTTTGGGAAATTCATCCTTTCTGCTAATGCAAACAATTCCTCAGAGTTTTTTATGTATAGACACAAATGGAAATGGTGTTACAGATAAAGCACAGGACCCTGCTGACTTAATCCAGTGAGATTGCCGCACCATGCGCTAGGGCTGCTTTTAGTAACAGCAGCTTCAGTGTAATCAAGTACTGCCTCTGAGGAAAGTAGTGAGAACAGCATGTATGCCCAGAATGGGGAAAAAAGGGATAAAAAAAGATGAAATTTCTGTCCATATCTCAGTGAAGTATGACCAGATGCAACAGTTCAGTCTTGAAGGGTGCTTACCCAAAAACATAGATGTTTAATGTAGAATGTGATCTGGGCCTGTAGGCTACACATCTAAATATATTTATGAAACATTGTAGTGATCTTTAATTAGTGAAACTTTATATAAGCTTTTCTATAAAAATACTCATTAATTGCATAAACATTTAACCATCATATTTTTTAAAACGTCTCCTCTTGCAACAAAACACTGTTTTAAATCTCAACCAAAGTTGAAATAGCCATTTCCATTTTGAAAAGAGCTTTTTGTAAAAAACAAACAAACAAACCCCCCGAACACAACAAAACCAAAACAAGAAGAAGAAATAAAAACTATTCAACCTTTTCCAGAAAAAACAGATTTTCAGATGTGAGGGCAGAAATTAATGTATGTAAACGCCACAACTCGTTTGCACTTATGTGCATTTTAGGCATTACTAAGAAAACAACATAGGAAAAAAAAACATTGTTTGCCCTGTTGAAACCAGGATGAAAAATGGTTTAGTCCCTTTTCAGTTTCATTTCCAATATCAGCTACAGCTGCACCTTTTGAAGATGCATTAGTGACTGGGAAATCAGAGGAACTGATTAAAACTGCTGTATCTGCTATGATCTAAGACAGCTGAATACTCAAGTGCTTGCCAGTTTGGAATTGCCATGGTCCAGAAGAAGCTTGAATGCAAATGGAGGCCTGCTCCACATATGCAGCATGGTCAGAGTAGCTGTATGGTCCTCTTATCCACTATAACATTTGAGGAGATTCTCAGATTATCAATGATGGTACTCGTGCAAACAATTAGTGCTGCATTTTGTACATATTCTGTCTTGTCTAGGCTGTTTCCTACTATAATTCATTAGTCTAAAACTGAATAACCTAATGCCTGCACAGAACTGCAGTATTTTCTTGAGAAAATAAATCCACTTTAGACTTGATGAGCACTCCATATGCACAGTTGCATTGCTTTGGTCATAGAGGCATGCAAATATGCATTTCTTATGCACCACAAGTAAAACTTCATTCTATCCTAAATCAGGAAGAGAAAATACTGAAAAGAAGCCAGACTCCATTGTTAGAGTACCAGAATTTAGCAGAATGCAAATGTTATAATTATCTTTTTATATGTTCAAGACAACTAAAAAGCAGCTTCACTGAAGGTCCACCACTTTTGCTGTCACTGGCCTTGTGAAGGGTTTGAAGTCATTATGTCTATCTCCCTGCAAAGAGCATTGCTTACTACTTCTCTGGCCCTTTTGGATTAAGATTTCATGAATGCCAATCTTCTTAGAGATTGTTTTTTTCCATTGGAAGGAATTCAGGGCTCTAAAGTTTCACCGCTCTTCTACAAATAGATCATACAGAACCCACAATAACTTGTTCAATTTTCATTTTCATCTTTGTGTTTTTAAATGAAGTCATAAAGTCTAAAGTTAAATTTACTACTTGATTTCTATGAAGGACAGTCCTTGAACGTGCTTTATATACAAAAATCCAGTACCACTTTTCCAAGAACAAATACTTCCAAAGAAGCATAGAATTTCCTCAGAATTACCAGTGATTCAACACATCCACAGCTTTGGCTGACGTAAATTAGCATAGCAGTAATAAATGAGGTTATGCCACCCACATCAGCTGCAGATGTATCTCACTGCACAGCACTGGTAAATTTGATTAAGACATACCTCATTTATGATCTCACTAATGGATCATATGTCTGCTACTGATGTGCTTTTGTTACTCTTTACTTGAGTAAAGCGAGTTTACTTGAAAGCTGTAGTGTCTGTGGGCCATAAGCAGAAGACCAAAAGACAGAGCAGAACACTTTTCAAGAAATGTGTATTAAAATCATGAGGGTTTTCAATCTGGAAATGCTGACACATTGTGGACCAAGTAACTTTCCAGAAATTAAAGAGTAAGTTACGAAATAGGCTAGTTCTTAAGTATTTTGGAATGACAACAGTTCAACATTTTTGTGGCGGAAGCATAACCTTTGAAACTGTTATTTCACAAACAAATGGCAAACTCTATCCCTCTTCACACAAACACAAGGTTTGATTGCATCTGTAAAAACTGCCCCCACAGCATTTCCTTTGGCTGGTGTGGAATGCTGACTATTCATTAAATCAGACACAGAATGACATCTTTTTTTTGGCCCTTATGAACTTCTGAAGCTTTAGGGGCTAACAGCTGCTTATCTTGTGAACAAAATTTCCTGTTAGTATCCTTCCAGTCTATTTGTTCACCAGAAGCACAACAAATGTCAATGAAAATAACACTATGTTCCAATTTTTTAAGACAGTTGAGAAATCTCAGATGTTTTCCACTTCCCAAAGAGACTCACATTTTAGTAATGAAATGTATCAATTACAGTTTGCTCAAATCTCATGTAGTTCTGGTGACTGTTAGTTGGACTGAAATGATAAAGGCATTGCAGAAAAGCCATGGTTTTTGATATGCAACATACTTCCAATAGCAGTGATAGCAATCATGTTAGAAAAGATTGGAGGTTTTTAATTGCAGAAAAAACCATGGCTCTTTCTTTTGCTATGACAATAGAATTCTGAGTAAATCTGTTGTTCTGACTCCATTCAGGTTAGCTAATAAGCAGTGATTTTTGGCTGACAGAATGAGATGTTTTCCAGTCTTTCTATCCTGTGGAAAACTGTACTGTCTTCATGGTTATCTTGCTCAGCTAATTCCAGTTATAGTCTCAGTGGAGAATCTGTGGACTAACCCATTCAGGACATCAGACTATTAGAGTGTACCCAGAGGAGGGTGACCAAGATGAAAAAGGCTTTCAAGCAAAGATTTGCGAGGCGCAGCTGAGGTCACTTGGTTTGTTTAGCTTGGAGAAAAGGAGGCTAGGGACTGACTCCATCACTGTCTACAACATCCTCAAAGAGGACAGCCAAAGGGGAAGTGCTGATCTCTTTTGTCTGGAAACTAGCAACACTTAGTGCCACGGTTTAGTTAATTAGAAGGAATTAGGTAATAGGTTGGACTCGAGGATCTTGAAGGTCTTTTCCAACCTGGTTAATTCTGTGATTCTGTGAAAAGACTTTGTGGAAGAAAACAAGGAGCTCTATGAGCAATTGAAGTTACTGTACCAAGTGGAAGTTTTCCAGATCCTTGCACCCGATGTTCAGTGTCTACCATACATGTGCACTCAGCAACTACTGTAGTAAAATCAGACCATCCAAAATCTTTGCAACACATCTGGTCTCAATTATGTAGGACATTGACTTGATGTGTACATGTGCCACAAGGGAGACATTCTTAGCATGCCCTGAATAACTTTTTGCCTCTTTACTCTCTACCTAAAGATGTGTCCAAAGTTTTTCCTAAACCCAAGGCATTTGAGATGCTTTCTGAGCACTTTCTGATGTCTCTGAAATCCAAGTTCATATTGCAAAATCTCCCTAAAGCATTTAAAAACTGGAACTGCTCTAGAAAAGTAGGTAATCTCTTCAATGAACACAAGCAAGCTTTTCATGTGAGATCTCTATCGCTCTTGGGTAAAACTGTCTGATAGGCTGAACATTTTGGAGGTGGTGGGGGAAAGAAATTTAGACTTTGCATTTCTGCTTGCAAACACTGTATCTTCCATACAAGCCTTATTACATATAGAGCATCAACAGTGGCACTTCAATGTTATCCTGTATCCAGAAGTCCAGAAAGCCCTTTTTCTTGTCACAGTATGAATTCTTGGGCTTGTCAGCAAATAGTACATGTAGAAAATATGCATTCTCCACAATTGTGATTCACTCTGAGACTATGTACCTAAAGTAATCAGAAATGTTTTTTTCATTGACATTAGTGATTCCTCACTTTTCAGAGGCTATCTACTTAATCATACATGTATTTGTGCCTTTTCCATAAGGATACTACATTCCTATTTGGAGTGGTGTCAAAAGTGGACACTGTTCAAGAGTATGGCATCACAAATTCAAGAGAGACCCATAAGCCACATACAGTCAGACTTAGACTTTATTGCATGGAATACAATTACATTTTCCCTTGATTTTCACTGAGACATATATTAAATTAATTCCTTTATAAGTAATCAAGAATATAACAAAATCCACATAAGAACTAACATGAAGGTGGCTCTGGATTTGCACTCGCTACCTCCACAGTCCAAACGTAATGTGCTTCCCATGGGAAGGGGGATAGTCAGCCTTTTCTAAGGATGCTTTCCCATTATTGAGTGCATAGGCTTGGGTTATGAAAAATTGATTCATTGTGTTCACTAGCATTTCAAAAGTAGTTAGCTTGGCTGGAGCTCTGTAAGATTGCTCTGTGCATATAGGAACTGCTGAATACAATAGGAAATAGCATATATTTACATTTTAATGAGAATTTTCTGAGTTAAAGGAATGTGCTTCCTACTTTGAAGTTGAAAGGAAGTCCTCTTTCTGCTGTTCTTCTACCTGAAAGCTTGTGTGCAACATAACCGTTCTAGCCATTTCTGTATTTTCACAGATTCACAAATTGCATCGAGTTGGAAGGGACCCTCAAAGCCTATCTTGCCCAATCTCCTGCACTGAGCAGGGACACCTCCACCTGCATCAGGCTGCCCAGAGCCAGATCAAGTCTGATCTTGAATGTCTCTAGAAACAGAGCCTCAATCACATATCTGGGTAGCCTGTTCCAGTATTTTACCATTCTTTACTCTCATTGTAAAGAACTTCTGTATATCTAACCTGAATCTATCCTGCTCCAGTTTAAAACCATTGCTCCTTGTCCTATTGTTACAAACCCTTCTAGTCCTTCCCTAGCCTTTCTGTAGGTCCCCTTCAGATACTGAAATACAGCTATAAGATGTCATCAGAGCCTTCCTCTCGCCAGGCTAAACAGCCCAAATTCTTTCAGCCTGTCTTCATAGGGGAGGTTGTGATTCTGTGATTATCTTTTTCCATAGGTGCAAATGCAGGTGTGGATCTGGGAGTTGTCTGGTGGGCCATCTTGGCTCATTTCATATCTTGTCTGTGCTTGTGAGCCATGTCATAGGAAACAGTTGTGTTGTCATCTTTCAGACCACAGCTTCGACTACATCTGTTTGCTGAAGGGTAAGGACAACAGATTCTAGACTTGCTTTCCCTCCAAAATATGAAGCATTTAACACAGGGTTTTGCATAACTTGTGTAAGTGAACAGTAAGCTATATATAAACAGACATCAAAGTTGAGCAACTTGAATGCATATTCTGTGTCCCCTCTTGTATAACACAAATGACTTGATGGTCACAAATGCAAGTGAACTCATCAGTGATGTCAAGACTTGGGGGCATCCTGGGCTGCAGTGATCATGCACTGGTGAAGTTTGCAGTCCTATGGGATATAGGACAGGGAAGGAGCAGAATCAGGACTCTAAATTTTAGGAAGGCAAACTTCCAGCTCCTTAGGGAGTTAGACATGATACCTCACAGGAAACCATCCTCAGGGCAGGGAAGCAGAGCAGAGCTGGCAGATCTTTAAGGACATTTTCATTGAGAACAAGAGTTCTCAATCTCCATGTGTAAGAAATCAGGCAAGGAAGGCGAGAGGCTGGCACAGCTGAAGAGAGACCTGCTGGTCAAAATAAAGAGCAAGAGAGAACTACACAGGCAGTGGAAGCGGAGACAGGTAACCTGGGAGGAGTATAGGAACACCATCCAGTTGTGTAGAGATGAGGTCAGGAAGGCCAAGGCATAGCTGGAGCTGAACCTGGCAATGGATGCAAAAAAATAACAAGAAGGGCTTCTACAGGTACATCAACCAGTAAATAAAAGTTAAAGAAAGTGTGCCTCCCCTGAGGAGTGATAATGGAGAGCTGGTGTCAACAGATGAGGACAAGGCTGTGATACTCAATAACATTTTTGCCTCAGTCTTCACTGGCAATCTTTCTCTGTCCTCATTCCAAGTCAATGGACCACTAGGTGCAGAGCAGCAGGGTAATGTTCCTCCCACTATAAGAGAAGATCAAGTTCAGGACCACCTGAACACACATAAATCTCGATGAGTTCTGAAGGAATTGGGTGATAGAGATGCAAAACTACTCTCTATAATATATGAAAAGTCCTACCAGACAGGTGAAGTTGCTGGAGACTGGAAGAAGGGAAATATTACAGCCATTTTTTAAACGGGTAAAAAAAGAGGATGCTAGATATTACCAACCTTTCAACCTCACCTCTGTGTGCAGGAAGATCATGGAACAAATCCTGAAAGCTACACTAAAGCTACAGGGAGGACAAGGAGGTGATTCATGACAGCTAGCATGGCTTCGCCAAGGGCAAATCCTGCTGACCAACCTAATGGCTTTCTACTATGGTATAACTATATCAGTGGACAGGGGAAGTACAACTGATGTCATCTATCTAACATCCTTTGGCATAGACCCCTACAACATTCTTCTCTCTAAACTGGAGAGATAGGGGCTTGATGGGTGGACTGTTCAATGGATAAGGACTTGGTTGGATGATTGCATACGAAGGGTAGAAGTTAATGGCTTGATGTCCAGACGAAGATTGGTGACAAGTGGTGTCCCTCAAGGGTCTGTATTGGGACCAGTGCTGTTCAGTATCCTTATCAATGATATAGACAGTGAGACTGAGTGTACCCTCACCAAGTTTGCAGATGATACCAAGCTAAGTGGTGTGGTTGATAAGGCTGAAGGATGGGATGTCATCCAGAAGGACCTGGACAGGTGGGAGAATTGGGCTGCAAGAATCTCACGAGGTTCAAAAAGGCAAAGTGTAAGGTCCTGCACCTAAGTTGGGGCAATCCTAGATACCAGCACAGGCTGGGGGATGACAAAATTGAGAGCAGGCCTGCACTCCTGCAGCCCTGCAGAAAAGGATTTGGAGGGGCTGGTGGAGAAGCTGGTGAGAAGCTGGATGTGAGCAGACAGTGTGTGCTTGCAGTCCAGAAGGCAAATCACATCCTGGGCTGCATCAAAAGAAGCATGGCCAGCAGATAGAGAGAGGTGATGCTGCCACTTTATTCTGCTCTGATAAGACCTCACCAGCAGTACTCTGTCCAACTCTGGTGCCCTTAACACAGGAAGGACATGGACCTGATGGAGCGAGTTCAGAGGAGAGCCACGAAAATGATCAGGGGGCTGGAACACCTCTCCTGTGAGGACAGGCTGAGGGAGCTGGAGTTGTTTAGCCTGGAGAAGACTCAAGGGAGACCTAATAGGAGCCTTCCAGTGTCTGAAGGAGGCCTACAAGAAGGTTGGAGAGAGGCTGTTTTCAAAGGCCTGTAGTGAAAGGACGAGGGGCAATAATTTTAAATTTGAGAAGTGTAGATTTAGGTTGGATGTTAGGAATAAGTTCTTTACCATGAGGGTGGTGGAATACTGGAACAAATTGCCCAGGAATGTAGTTGAGGCCTCATTCTTGGAGCTATCCAAGGTCAGGACCAACAAGGCTATGAGCAACCTAATCTAGTGGAGGATGTCCCTGCTCACTGCAGGGGTGTTGGACTAGATGACCTTAGGAGATCCCTTCCAACCCAGCCCATTCCATGATTCTAGGATGAAATTGAGAGCAACCCTGCAGAAAAGGACTTGGGGGTACTGGTGGACTAGAAGCTGGACATGAGCCAACAATGTGCACTTACAGCTCTTAGGAGGCAAAGCACTTCCTGAGTTGCATCAAAAGAAGAGTGGCCAGCAGCTCAAGAGAGTTGATTCTGACTCTCTCCTCTGGTGAAATCTCATTTGGAGTACTCTGTCCAGCTATGGGACCCCCAACACAAGTCCAGAGAAGAGCCACAAAGATGATCAGAGGGTGAATCAGAGGGTGGAGCACCTGTGCTATTGATTTGATTAGGAATAATTTGACAAGGAAGGAATTATAAAAATATAGTTGTGTTTATTTTCCCCAAAAGCCCCACCCCAAAACTATATACAAAACCAGTTACATTTTATTTACAGGTTATAATTCAGTCAGGAATTTCCACAAGAATGCTTATGGGCAATTTTGGTAATTTAGGAAAGTCAGAAAATGGGAAAGGCTAAGCCACAAAATAGCTTTACCCCACTTAGAAATCAAAGGCAGACCAGAGCCCTAGGGAAAAGCTGAGAGAAAGTGCCAGGTCTACTCATGAGGGCAGAGTAGGAATTTGGTGAGGTCCCTGGATCTCCTTTGTGGCAGCCTCTGGAAACCGCAAGTTATAATCCAGTTGTGGAACACGCGGCATAAGTCCAATATGAATGGAACTCACCAAAGTCAAAGTGTCTCCAGACACAGCTTCCACAAGGCAGATCCTTTGGAGCAGCACTGCCTTAGCCAGAGGCAGGGTCATTCCAGCTCGGGTGTAGCTAGCAGGAAGCCAGAGTACGCAGGTCCAAGGAGAAGCTGGTCCGGGTGCCGCAGGGAAATTGTTCCAAATGGGTCTGAGTGGGACTGCATGGACCAAATGCACCTGTGCACACTTACTGGTCACTCTACGTGAAGTCATTCCTAGACAATGTGTCCAGTGCCAATATATACTGGGCACGAAGAATCCAGCTGTCGTGGTAGGCCTAAACAGGCCTCTTGGGCTTGTACATGTCCTGGCTTGTGCAGACATGTTTTTCTGCTGTTTTGGGGAGAGAGCAACCGCGGGAAAGGGGACAAAGGACCTGGTGCCACTAAGTCTGGGGTCCGGGGCCTGTCCATCACCTGTGGTTGCTAGGGGGCACATGATTGNGTGGTTGTGCGAGTTCCGATTGTTTAATATTAATAAATTATATATTAATATTTTTATAATATCGTCTCGCAGTACCTAATTACCCCTCCCCGACACCAGCCAAGCACAATCCCAGATCCCAGCGTGGGCATTCCCATGAGGGCATTCCCATGAGTGAATACACCTGCAGGAGCAGGAGGAAAAGGCCTTTTGCCTTTCCCCGTTCAAGCCCTTAGTGGGAGGGGAAGCAATTTTGTGACTTTTGTCTTCCCCCATTCAAACCTCCGAAGACAAAGGAGGGAGAAGGGAGTTCTGGAGTGCCCTACTACAGCTATGAAGACAGGCTGAAAGAATTGGGGCTGTTCAGCCTGGAGAAGGCTCTGAGAACACCTTATGGCTACAAATCAGTATCTGAGGGGGGCCTACAAGAGGACTGGGGAAGGACTAGATTGGAAGGACATGCAGTGATAAGATGAGGGGCAATGATTTTGAACTAGAGCAGGGTAGATTTAGGTTAGACATAAGGAGGAAGCTCTTTACCATGAAAGTGGTAAAATACTGGAACAGGCTTCCCAGGGATGTGGTTGAGACCCCATCCCTGGAGACATTCAAGATCAGACTTGATGTGGCCCTGGACAGTCTGATGTAGTTGGAGATGTCCCTGCTCAGTGCAGGGCGGGTGGACAATATGACCTTTAAGGGTCTATAAATCCCTGGTGAACAGACACTGAAGGCCATGGCCAGGCATGAGCAAAGGCTGTTTAGGAAGGACTATCATGGAAGCAGAGGAGGGAGGCCTGTGACAAGTTTGGCTGGTCAATACTCCTCTGTGAAGCTGGAGGACACGCTCATTGAGCATGTCTCTGGGTCAAGAACTGAGATGGGGTACAGTGAGAAAGAGTTTGTAAGAACTACCTGACCAAGAGGACACAGCAGAGGAAGCTCACTAAAATGATTAGTAAAGGTCTCCTGTTTTTAGGCTCTCAACCTCAAGTGGTTTTCAACCCTCTAGACACTGGCAACCCATCATTATGTGAGCATTCCAGGAAAACCCTGGATCCTGTTGGTGATAATTTCTTAACATAGAAATGTCTCAATTGTAACCAATGCTTCACCAGACCTACTGCTCACAAACTGTGAAGAGCTAGTGGAAAAAACAGTCATGGGTGGCAGCTCGGGTTGCAGTAACTGCAGGATGATCAATTTGAAAGAAGGCTGGGAAGGAAAGCAGTAGTATTATGACTCTGGATTTCAAACTTTGGTTTATTTTCAGGGAATTGCTAGGCAGAGTGCCCTGGGAAGTAGCCATGAAAGGGAAAGGTGCCCAGGAAAGCTGGCAGAAAGGAAATTTATTAAGAGCTCAGGAACAAACCATCCTGTTGTACAGGAAGACTGGGAAATCTGGCAGAAAAGCTGCTTGGCTTAGCCAGGAGCTTCTCAATGAACTAAGATACACATAAAAGGAGTGTATGAGAAGCGGAAACAAAGAGAGGCCAGGAAAGAAGAGTTTAACAATATTGCTTGGCAGTGCTTAAGGACAAATGCTGTAAGGACAAAATTGAGATGGTGACAATAGAAGATGAGTGTGTAGCTAAAACTGGCCAGGGACACAAAGGACAATAAAATATGTTACAAGAATGTTAGCTGTAAAAGGAAGTTCAGAGAAAAGGTAGCTTAGTGAATGAATGAGGAGACAATCTGATAATAAACACAGAAACAACTGAAGTACTGCAGTCTTCTTTTGCTTCTGTCTTCATAGGCAACACCTGTTTCCAGGGCTCTGTGTGTATCTGGCAGGTACTGCCATGCCAATAAACACAAAAGGCAAGGGCTGAGGCTTGCTAGGAGCTGACAAAGATCAGCTTGACACCTTGCAGATATTAACTGGCACCTTAGGCCCCAAAAGCACTCACCCTGCTTTTTCATTGTTTGGAGTATTTAGCCCCCTGTGACCACAGTGCACCCTCAATTTAGGGTATAAATGGAGTAATTTGCTCCATGGAGACATCTGGAGCTGGTCTCCATGGAGCAAGGGGTTGGCAATTGGATCCTCTCTCCTTAGACTGGAACACCATCTAAGGAGCCCTCAGCCCAGCTTTGGTGAGTGTATATATTTTGGATACCCTGAGTGGGAGATTTTCCTTTTATGAGTCGGTGAGTGCACATTTTGATTTGTCTTCCTCTATACAGTTTGTCATGTTAAGATAAAAGACCCCAATGTTTGCCTGTCTTGTCATTGTTGGAACTACTTGGCAAAATTAACTTTTGCCCCCACTTTTCAGTGCCTTTGCAAGGACTTCCTCTGACACAGTTAGAAAGTTAAAATGATCAAATAGTTTAGCTGTTCAAAGTAACAGATACAACAGATTAGGGATTCCTGCTGATAAATGCACTGACTGGTCTCAAGATTAGTAAGTTCTGGGTAACATCTGGAAAAGTTGGAGATTCAAACCTTTGCTGTAGCTCTAATGTAATAGAAATTTAGCACAGATGGTCTCAGGATTAATAAGTACTGAGTAACATCTGACACAGTTGGACCTTGTGTTGGTCCATGCTGCAGCCCCCCTTGCTGACCCTGGCACCAGCATCAGCAGCATGTATACTTCCTGATGCCAGAGGCAGCATGCCCTGGGAATGTCCCTCTCATGGGTTTTATACCCCATCCTGGATTGTCCCTGCTTTCTAGGTGACATTTAGCATGATTTGGGAGGAATGCGAGTAACAGATATATGTTTAGCATGTACTTGACTTTCCTCAATAGCATATTAGGGAGTGTCAGCTTTAATATTAAAATTACAGTTAATTAGGCAGAGATACTTCTTCAAGCACCCTGGCCCTCAAAGGTTGCTTTGAAGTTGGGTGTTTGTTATTTGGGCCCTGCTTCATCAATTTTAGCCAAAACAGGGTTGTCTTCCTTCATCTCTCCGGCAGGCCAGCTTCATGGACCTTCATTTAACAAACACCTGCTGACTGTAATGACCTTGGCCATGAAATGTGATAGATGAGCTTGCCTTTCTGTCCCACAACCAGCTAGATGGTTTCACAACATAGCTTAAGTGATTGTGCAGCAGTATACTCCCAGATGACATCTGAATCTGTAATTCTATTTTGTCAGAAAGAGTGCTGAGTAATTACAATAAATCCATGTTTTCAGGTAGCTGTTGCTGCCTGTTTTGTGAGTGCCTCCACAACATTTTAACAGCACTTATTTTGAAGGAGGTGGTAGGTAAGAGCACAAGAGTTTAGGGGCTACCTAGAGAAGCTGGAAGTAGTCTGTGGGAGGGAGTGTGTTCTGACAGATGGCTGAGGTGATTGTGATGCCTCTGTCCACAAAATGTCATGACAATGAGGAGAGGCAGCTGAGGGGTAGAATCATAGAATCCATAAGTTTGGAAAAGATCTCTGAGATCATCAAGTCCAACTGTCAACCAAACACCACCATGCCCATGAAACAATGGTCTGGAGTGCCATGTCTACAGGTGTTTTGAACACCTCCAGGAATGGTGAATCCACCATCTCTCTATGCAACCTGTTCCAATGCTTGACCACTCTTTCCTTCATTTTTTTCCCCCTTCATTCCTTTCCATTCTTTTAGCAAAGAATATTGTCCTAATATACAATCTAATCCACCTCTGGTGCAACTTGAGGCCATTTCTTCTCATCCTATCACATGTTACTAGAGACTAACCAGGGACTGACCCTCAACCTCTAGGGACTGACAACCTCCTTTCAGGTAGCTGTAGAGAGCAATAAGGTGTCCTCTCAGCCTCCTTTTCTCCAGACTAAGGAATCCAGGTTCCTTCAGATGCTCCTCATATGATTTGTTTTCTAGACCCATCATCATCTTTGATGCCCTTTTCTGGACAAGCTCCAGCAACTCAGTGTCTTCTTTGTAGTGAGGGGCCCAAAACTGAACACAGTATTTGAGGTGTGGCCTCACCAGTGCATGAGTACAAGGGCAAAATCACTTCCCTCATCCTGCTGGCCACACTGTTACTGATTCAGGCCAGGATGATGACAGCCTTCTTGGACACTTGGGCATGCTGCTGGCTCACATTGNCAAAAAATCAGGAGAGAAAGTAATACCCACACCCTCCAAAAAAAGCTCTGTGGTTGAGATAAGGAGTTTACTAGAAATAACACAATGTACACAATGTACACAATGTCTGCCTTAGCCTATATTGCAGAAAAGCATAGCAAAAGCANTGTAGCATTTAACAGGGTTGTTGAGCCAGGTGCAGGACTGAACTGGTTTAAGACAGCCTTCCCTCAAAAGCAAGCCCCTCTGTGATGGTTTGGGAGNTAGCCACAGCAGAAAACAGCTCTTCTACCCTCCAAGCCTGCAGCCAGCCCAGTGGCAAAGACCAACAGCTCAAAACCAGACACTGGAAGCATCAATCAGAAAGAGGAAGCCTCTTATGTTACAATCCAAACTACAAGCCCCATGATAATTTGCTCTGAGCAGCACTTTAATTTTAAAGCTGTCATGATATCAGCTTTATGATGTCATGACATCAGCAGATTCAACTGGCTAAGGTCATGACAAAGACTCGGCACTTGGCTTTGTTAAACCTCATACAGCTGGACCTTGGTCTTTTGATCCTTCAAGGAGATAAACATTCTTGCTCAATTTTTGCTAAACAAGATTGGCTCCAAAACTGAACCCTGAGGAGCACCACTTGTGACCAGCTGCCAACTAGATTTAACTCCATTCACCAGCTGCCAGCTCAGCAGACAACGCCCACAGCCTTTCTCTCACCCACTAGGTGAGTCAACTGGTCATAGAAGGAGATCAGGTTGGTCATACAGGATCTGCCTTTCAGGATCCCATGCTGGCTGAGCCTGATCTCCTCACTGTCCTGCATGTGCCACACACATTGAGTGCATGAGTGCACTCAAGATGAGCTGCTCCATAATCTCATCCAGTACCAAGATCAGGCTGACAGGACTGTAGTCCTCTGGATCCTACTTTCGGCCCTTCTCACAGATGTCACAAGGTGTCACAAGCCTCCAGTTGTCTGGTACTTCCCCTGTTAACCAGAACTGCTGATAGATGATTGAGAGTGGCTTGACAACCTCGTCTGCAAGCTCCCTTAGCACTCTAGGGTGGATTCCATCCAGCTCTATAGACTTGTGAGTGTCTAGGTGGCATAGCAGGCTGCTAACTGCTTCCTTTGGGATTACTGGGAGTTTTTTGTGCTGTCCATCCCTGTCCTCCAGCTCAGGGGGTTGAATATTCTGAGGAGAGCTGGTCTGACTATTACAGACTGAGCTGAGGTTTTGCCTTTCTAATTTTCCATGATGTGATAGCCCCTCCAACATCCTTCTTCTCTTTCTGCAAGGAGGAAGTATTTGCTGTAGGTGTAGTTCTAGCATCAGTGTATCCTCCCTGATGCACAATTTTGGTCATGCTGGCTATACTGGCAGCAGGAGGCACCTGAGCAAACTGCATTGTCATTAGAGATACAAAGGAGGTGAACAGCCCCCATGAATTTCAGTCTTGCTGCCTCTTAGGCACTTTTGTTACTACTACTGGGGCATAACTCATGGTTATGCTTTTTACAGTCCTTATACTGTACAGGAGCCTAGCCAGCATCATAACCTTACTAACTTGACTTGGCTAGGACCTACAATGCATGGGTGTGTATGAGGAGGAAAAGTTTCTGCCTTGCTACAAAGACCTCACACTTCAACAGGACAGCCAGAGCAGATGAAATCACATGAAAGACTGAAAAGCAAGGTGAGTGCAGTGATTCTGGGTTTTGATTGTCATGAATTTATTTACATTATTAATTCCTCTAGATGCCTTATATTCCCTTTGCATTGGTGAAAGATGGTACAAACTCCTACCACATCCATGTTGAGTACTACAGCCTCTCTAGTAGGAAGCCAAAGTGCTGTTTTGTAAAGGAAGGAAGGAGGAGAAGGTAGACAGGAGGAGTGCAAAGAATTGTAAACAGTTCATCATTTGGCCAGCTGGCAACTATTTTGTGTTATGTCATTGCCTGGTTCACTTTCTCATTTCGAAGAAATAGGTGCTTGAAAGCCCTTGCACTAAGGTGGTGGCTACCATACTTGGAACAAAAACTCTTTCATTATTTGGCTTGCAATATTTGCTTATTAATAGCTCAGCCTCAGGCTTATAGAGCTTGTGGAATTCAGGATACATTTAGTAAATTGTGACTTAACCTCTAGGTGTGGTATTAGCCTTGTTTTCTTGGGTGCTGAATTAAGACACACAAATTATGTTGAGACTGCAGAGCAGATGGAGTCAATATAAGATAGTGCAGATGGCATGAACTTCACTGGTCAGAACTAAAACCATATGTCCCTTCACGGAAGTCCTATCAGACAATACAATAAAGAAGTCTAGGCTGTAAGGTCACACTGTGACCTGCTGGACACAGCTCTTCTGGAAGGTGCTAGAGACTTTGACTATCTTGGAAATTATTTTCCAGAAACACTTGGAAAGTACCCCTTACAGAATGTTACACCTTTCCAGTTAAACAGGCTGCATGTCCTGTGAGCTTTGTATCAGCAAGGCTTCTCTCAGTGGCTTTGATGAGAAAAGATGATACCCTTCTTGACCCATTGGGAAATTCTTTTGCAGCTTTTTATCTCACTAAAGAGAAAATGAAGATGCTGTTTGCATGGTCAGATGTTGTTACCACAATTGACTAACCTTCACTAATGGACAGACTAGTAGTGCGGTGACAGGAGCAGCCTTTGCCTGTTACCAAGGCTGTTATGTGTCTCTAAACAAATGTTAGCTGCTGGGCAAGCAAAAGCAGCATCTGTTCCCATTACATGAAGTCATTCAGTTACACCAGTCAGTGAACTGTAGCTGGTAAGGCAGGGAGTATCTGATACTTCTTTGCTGGAGAACAATAACTAGTAACTTCATAAGCAGTTATTAGCATATGGATGTCCACAGATCCCTCTGATCTTTATCATTCTTAAGTTTTTTAGTAAAGCTTGAACCATTTTCTATGTGCAAGCATTTGACCTATGTGCTGTAACAACTTTGATCCTCCCATATGTCAAGACTCCACATACATTACTTCATTTTCAGTATCTACAAAACTCACCCAGTAAAGGCAAAATGTATGGCCTGGCTACAGATCCTGTGTCATTCAGCTAAACAGCTGGTAGTGCCTATTACAAGGCTTATTTAAAGCTCAAGTACTTTCACCCACCCACCCCAACAGCTAAACTTGGCATGTAAAAGCATGAAAATAAAAAAATCAAAGTAGTGTAGCATTTCAAAGAAGTATCCAGGAAGCAGACATCATGTCTTGCTCCAACATGGAGAATTCTGTTACTTGATGCATGGTACATGCTTTAAGAATGCACCTATCTCTGGTATGGAAAGGACAGGTCATCTAGGTGTGGTTGTATAACTTACTATGTAGGTCCTCTCACATTTGCTAGTCTGAAGCACTGGGTCTTTTCCATCATGATCTACTGCTAATATTTCCATTTCAGAGAAATCTCCACAAATGAATCTTGATTAGAAACAAAGGAGTTTATTTCATACAACCTCAACAATTTGTAATATTGACATGTCTGGTGGTTAACTGAGGAATAACAGTTTTCAGGCATGAGTATTATCTGGTTCTCATTTTCTGGGAAAGCCACTTCTCGGTGTTTACAAATAATTTTGGCTTTAGCCACTTCAGATGCAGTTACTTAATCTGACTCTCTCCAAGTCTTTTGCAGCTTGTGCTTGGTACAGACAGTGCAGTAAAGTACAGGAGGCAGCTTTAAATACAGCACCTGCAAGGAATAAAGCAGACTAAGAAAGGTGGTTCTATAGGACTAGAGCTGCTACGATTTATACAGATTTAAACTCTTTTCCATGACCTTTTCACTCACCAGAGATGCTCAAAACACTTCATTTCAGTCAGTTCATGACCTAGAAATGCCCTTTACTGGCAGTAGGAAGAAAATCAAATGATGCAGATGAAACCCTCAGGCTTTCCCACACTCAGCTTCTAGGACAGGAGCAGCAGCAAGAACAGACAGGTGTCAGGTGTCTCTACTGGACAAATTTGAGGTGGGTGTCCATCATGTTCTTTCTCTACTTTGACTTTGTGATGACGCTGGCACTGTTAGGAGAAATTTAATTATAATACTAGGTTTGCAAAAGTACAGATGCAGATACTCCTGCAGGGGCCTCATGTGATCCAGTTTGAATATGAAAGCAGAGCGGTGTCATGAGTGCCTTCACCAACAAACAATGTGCCAGGTAAAGTCAATGCCTTAAGTTGGAGTTACCTCAAAGAACTGCATTTTGTGCTGTCTTTGCACAACTAACTGTGCTTCAGGAGGCACCTGTGTCTAACTGTATACTGAGGAGTAGCAAGCACAAGGCTGTTCCACAAAGGATGAGGAGTCAGGAGCTGAAGAATACAAAATGAGGAGATAAATCAGATCCAGAGTCCATGTAGGTTCAGTCAGAAGCAGCAGAAGATGACGCCAGAGAAAGGGATGGATCCAGGCACAGTTGTGGTATTGCTGGGGCAAGGACTGATGATCTGGACTGAGCTAGAACTGGGTCCTCAGTCATGGGTAGGGGTGAGTGGCGTCCCCAGGGGAGGCTTGGCAAAAAAAGCCAGGGTTAGCACTAACCTTAGGGCCATGGTCCTGGGCTTCACAGTCAAAAGTTCTCTCTGAGGGTAGGAAACCAATAACTTGTGTTACTAAGAGAGCAATGCTTTAGTCCAGTAAGTAAAATATATAAGCAGCCCCCATTGCAGAGATCAGAACACCAAGTAACTGAGCAGAGAATCATGTTTTCTTTCTCTCAGGGTTATTTGACACCCTTTTGTGTGTGCCTTATTTCTCCTACCTTGTAGGGAGGTGCATTGTAGCTATCACATTAGCTAGATCACCTAGTCAGTTGTGCATTTGATCCTGCATTACTGACATTCTTGTAGTTTAATGAGAACAACAACAAAAAACACTACAGGAGAAGCCAGTTCTGATCATAATCAAGACATTGCTGTAGTCACTCCAGCTGTTAACTGAAAGACATTTTTGTGGCCATAGAAGCAAAACAGTGAATATCTTATTCAGCTTTAGTGAAACTTGGAAGCAGAAATGGAACAAAGAGTCCAAGATTTAACCTCTAGATGGTCATAGAGAACCTTTGCATACACTAATCATAAACAAAGCACATTTGCTTCTTTTGTATATAAGCAACTCTAACTCTTTAGGGTAACTGAGAGAAGAAACAGAAATAATCCAGATAACTGCACTGTCAGAGCATCAGCCATATTAATCTTTGGGAAAACTTGCATACAGACTTCTGTGGAATAGGGAAGCCTTTTAAAATTGGTTAGCACGGGACCTCCTGGGAGGCACATACGCTTTGCATTACACATTGAAATGAAGCCAGGAAGACTGGGGTGAAGCAGCGTTCACAACCCACACATCCCTACCTGGCTATAGGCACAAAATGATGCTTTTTATGGTACAAACTGAAACACTCAGTCTAGTAAAGCTAGACTTAGCTGTGCCTACCACCATACAACTTTGAGTCATTAAGAACATAACTGTAATCAGAGGCTTGCATCCATCTTCATGTCAGAATTTAAATTTGGATTGAGGTGTTCAGTAAGGATTTATCAAAGTCGTTTTAGGATTTCATCAAAGCTGTTAATTTTATGCATTTTTCTTGCATGTCTATGAAAAAAAGCACCTTGTATCTGCCTAAGCTATTACAGTAATTTTTGAAATCCCTGTAGCTGCTACTTGCATTTATTAGGAGAATGATACCCACTGCAAAACCAAAATTTTACATATGCCTTACACTGACATCTTTTCTTCCCCTGAGAATTAATTACTTTGTAACCAGGTGAATCAACAGGGAAATAGACTCTAATTACATTTTAGATATTCATTATAAAGCTTATTGGAAAATTACAATAATCTTATGAAACGTTAAAAATTTGCATCACGTGGTAAAAAAAAAAAAGGTATTAAGAAAATGTTTACTGGATAAATGGACTCGGGAAAACCTCTGCATATTGGAAACTGCATTTATGCTTTTCGCCGGAATACAGGGGAAACGAGGCTTTGCCAATACACTGAGCCAAACGCTCCCTCTTGTGGGCTAAGGTTGGAAATACAGCAGCAGATGCGGGCTCGGCGGGCATCGTGGGTTTTTTTAAAAAAACGGCAGAATGAAGCTATCAAACGAATTGGAAAGAAAACAGAATTATATTTGAAGAGAGAGATACAGAAAGAAATTACAAAGCAGATTCAACATCCATAGTGACCCCCTTGAATTCTCATCCAACCCAAAACCAAATCTATAATCTCCAGTGCTCCGATCCTCTCCCCCCATCAATGCCTCTGCCATCCATAGGCGGAAACACAGCCTCTGGAGGCCTCAAAGGAGGTTTACTCCTTACACGTTTATCCCTATAGTTACCAGCCTGGGACATTCCACTCCTTATTCAATCCCATAATTCCTGCATCATACTACTTATCTAACTAGAAACAGACTCTGTATAGTAAATAGTGCCATCCGAATTATTCATCCTTCTGGTGCTTTCTTCAAACCAATCTGTTGCTCAGATCCTGGACATAATTCTTCTCCTCGAATGGGGCTTCTCAGATGACATTGATTATCTGAAAGAACCTCAATAACAACTTGTACATACTTTGAATTCAAGCTCTCTCAGTCAAAATCAAACTCCTCTGTGGAACACACTTGATCTTAACACCTTTGTGCATCACCCAACATACATGTCCTGGACTTTTCCCCATCAGGAAATAACCACCCCTTGGACAGGTTGTATCCCCATCCAAAGGCAGAAAACACTCATACAATTTTTTCCCAACAAATTATTTTCACAAACAGAGGAACTCTCTTTCCATCTGCATTGCCCACAGTAGCACTCGACATCAAATAATGGACAGCCTCAGTCCATTCTCACTCAAATCCTTGCAGTCTGTGCACCCAGCTGGGAATTGAGCCCAGGTCTCCCACACCAAAGGGTGTTCTACCACTGAACTACAAATGCACAAGCACCCGCTCACTGCAAAGTCTCAGTTACTCATTGCAGATTCTCTTAGAGTCCCTCTTGGCACAACCTGGATCAGTCCACATCCATCTCAAAAGGTGTGTTTCCACCCCTGGGGCAGTCAAATGGGGCAGCTAAGTCCAGTCCACTTCCATTTTTCAAGCTGTCACTCCATTCTGCTTCTCATGTATGCAGGAGTGAAGATCCCTTCATCATAGATGAGTTCCATGTCTCTGAGTTCCAGTATCTACCTGAGCCCTGTGTTTCTACTTGTCTCTCGTACCAGGCCATCCACCACCCCTGAGGGTTCCGTTCTGCAGTTCCTCCGCTCTAGCTGCACAATCAGAAGCGAACCTGCCACACCACCAGTCCCTGCCCTTATCTTTCTTCCCCAGTCTAAAAACCTTTCCCAACAACTCTGCATCCACCTTCTCAATGGACGACTGAAAAGGAGGAGGATCTGGTGGTGGACGAGAAGGAGGTGGCTGAATAGGGAAGAAAATCACTACGATGTCAGTGCCATTCACAGGAACCACTCACTACCTGACCAGGACCGTCCATCCCCATCACTGCCTCACCGGCCAGAGGAAGCAGTACCGTCAGGGCACCCTTGCAGCTCGCCCTAATGCTTGAACTAGGCATCAGGGCTGCTGCCGCCGCCTCTACCACCGCTGAAAACTCCTTGCTGCTAGTCCTGGCTGGCCCCTCTCTGCAGAATCGGCAGAAGTGCACGGGAAAGGGAGAAAAAACCCTCCTCCGCCCATACTTGGTACTGCCAGCTCCGCCACTGTAAAGTCAAGACTGACTCGCAGCGAGGGGAGGGGATCCCGTTGCCGCTCTCCACAGGTACCCGGGCAGGATATACTCCAAATGCAGGCTCACCATTTGCAACCGCTGCCTGCCCATGCACACTGCCTATATTGGGACAAGAAGGGTACCGAGACATGGCCGTTTCTTGTGGAGTCATCAGCTCATCCCCTGAACAGGGAGTGGCTGCACACAGCAAGAGGATGGAAATACTTTGTGTCATTGCAGCCACTGCAATCTGCCTGCCAACGGTGACAGCGCTGCTTCTGCATGGTGCCATCTTTGAAGTGCCACCCAGAGCTACGGGACCAGGGGAGGCTGCCGGCATGGCCGGAGCCACCTGTGTTTCCATGCCCGAAGCCACTTGCATTTCCACTGCTCGCGGATTTGCAACGGGAAGGGAAGAGACTAGTGGGTTCGCCAGCTTCGCTCTACCCCACCCCTCCAGCTCGACCCGTGCAGTGTCACTTGGCACCATGCTGTGGGTCAGCTTAAGCCACAGCTGCTTCAGGGATGGGGGACCCATATCATCTTCACTTGGTTCAAAACATGCAAATCGCTGCCTACCGCTCGCTTCTACCCCCTCCGCCACCCAAAAGGGGAGTGGCTCACTTCTCCAAGATGCCTTCCAATTCTCCATTACAACTTCACTAAGAGGCACCATTTTCCCCCCTAAGCTTCAATTCAGTAATTTCTCCAATTCAAACTATGCAAAACAGCAACCATCTCATTCCTCACATGGGGCACCAATTATTCTCTTGTGGTTTTAAAAAAAAAATGACAGAATGAAGCTATCAAATTAATTGGGAGAAAAGAGAATTATGTTTGAAAAGAGAGATAGAGAAATAAATTACAGAGCAGATTCAACATCCATAGTGACCCCCTTGAATTTTCCCCCAACCCAAAACTAAATCTATAATCCCCAGTGCTCTGATCCAACCCCCGCCCCCCCAATGCCTCTGCCATCCATAGGCCTTAACACAAGCCTCTGGAGGCCACAAAAGAGGCCTGCTCCTTATGTGTTTGTCCCAATAAAAGCAGCTCCTGCCCAACACAGGGCTGGAGGGGGAGGAAAGGAGAGCAGGCTGGCCTTGCTTTGAGTTTATAAAGGGATAGCAGAATTATGGAATTGAATAACAATTTTCTAGTCCCTAGAAGATTTTTAACCCTATAGTTCCCAACCTGGGACAGGGGGCCAGGCTGCATCCAAGTAGGCAGGTTTGGAAAGCCCTGAGGTTTTCTGACTCTGAGTTTGCTTTTGTTTTGTTGTGATGGTAAGTGCGAGGAAGGAGGCATCTCTCTTGCTAGGCTGATAATGCTGTGCTAAGTAAGAGATGTGGCTTGTGACTGTTTTCGGCCCCAACATAATCAGAGCAAAGAGGTGATTATTAATCACAGAATCTTAGGGGTTGGAAGGGACCTCCAGAGATCGAGTGCAACACCCCTGCCAAGGCAGAATCACCTAGGACAGGCTGCACAGGAGACTCCACAACCTTCTCCAGAGAAGGAGACTCCACAGTTTCTCTGGGCAGCCTGATCCAGTGCTCCATCAACCTCACCAAAAAGAAGCGTGTCCTTGTGCCAACATGGACCATGTGCCTGTGTTCTAGCTTGTGCCTGTTGCTCCCTGTCCTATTATTGGGTACCACCAAAAAGACACTGACACCTTCATCTTGACACCCACCCCTCAGATATTTACAGACATTGATAAAATCCCTTCTCAGCCTTCTCGGATCAAGACTAAACAGTCCCAGTTCTCTCAGTCTTCCTTCATAGGAGAGATGTTCAAGTCCCTTAATCATCCTCATAGCTTTCTGTTGGACTCGGATCCCAGTAGATCCCTGTCTCTCTTGGCTTGGGGAGCCCAAAACTGGACACAGTACTTCAGGTGTGGTCTTAACTAAGGCAGAGTAGAGGGGTAGGAGAACTTCCCTAGACCTGCTAAACACACTTTTCTTAATGCATCCCAGGATACCATTGGCCCTGTTGGCCACACGAGCACACTGCTGTCCCATGGGTAACTTGCTGTCCACTAGGACTCCAAGGTCTTTCTCCATTGCATTGCTTTCCAGCAGGATGACCCCTCATCTGTCCTGGTGCCTAGTGTTATTCCTCCCCAGATGCAGGACTCTGCACTTGTCCTTATTCAACTTTGTGAAGTTCCCATTTGCCCAGCTTTCCGATCTGTCCAGATCTTGTTGGATGGCAGCACAGTCTTCCAGTATGTCAGCCATGCCCCTCAGTTTCATATCATCAGAGAACTTGCTGAGGGTGCATTCAACTGATCAAAACTGGATCCCTGGGAAACACCACTGGCCACAGGCTTCCAACTGGACTCCTCACTGCTGATCACAACTCTGTGAATTCTGTTGTTGAGCCAGTTACCAATCTACCTCAAGGTCCAATTAAACAACTCACTCTTCTTTAGTTTACCTACAAGGATGTTATGGGAAACGCTATCAAAAGCCATGCTGAAGTCAAGGTAGACAATATGTATGATAGTTCAATGCAGCAAAGAAACTAAAGGGGACATCTGATGAACTCTGGATTTGGGGGATTGTTTGGAGAGACATAATTCAGCATGTAGAAATACTTAAAAGACCAATACTTAAAACCAGAGTTATCTCAGGCCTCTAGATGGTGGAAACAGCAAAAAGATTAAATCCTCTCTCAAACTGGTAGCAGCAATGATTGTCTCTGTGCCACTTTTGGTTGTACAGGCTTTCCCAAGCAAATGACTCAGTACAGAGGAAATACATTTTTTTGATATACTGGGAACCCTATGTAACTCATCTTTCCCCTATCAAGTCAGATAATGCTTGATCCCATGCATTGACTGCCTAAGGCCACCTTCAAACACAGGCTTAGATACTAGCCTTTCCCCTCTATTGGATTATTTCACACTGGTTCTGTACTGGTTGGCCAATTTCACAGGGCAATCTTGACAGTGTCAATGTCATGGCCTCATAGGAACTTAGCCCTGCTCAGCCTAACCTGGGGCTTCCTCTGAGCCCTACCCATGGTCCAGGACCCCACTTCAGCCCAGCCCAGGCCCTCAGTCCCTCACTGAGCTGTTCTGTGGATGTACTGCTGTGCTCAGCTTTACCTCCTGGCTAGATTTTGGGACTCATCTTGCCAGTTGCTTCTCCACTGCTCTACCTCACAAACTGGCGTGGTTCAGAAATAGAACTGAGAAGGCAGGTTTTGCTCTTTCACCTTGCGGCAGGCGCTGGTGTTACTGCTTCCTCCACCGGGAACACGCGTGGGTGGACCCCGGCTCTCCAGACTGCGCTGAGGACTCCAGCGGCCCCAGCGGGCTCGGGCGACCCCTTTCCGCAGAGGTAGCGCGGGGGTGCGACGCGTCTCGGCTGCGCGGTGAGCAGCTCCCTCCCTCGAGAGCTGGGCGTGGCAGGGCGCTTCCTTCCCCCCCCCCCCTTCTTTTATTTTTCCTCGATTACCCAGAGTAACGGTAAATGCTGCTTGCCTCACCTGTGCGGTACTGCCCTCCCCCGCCAGCTGCGGCAAGGAATAGCCAGCCCCTCACCACTCTTAAGGAGCGGGATGCTGCATTTGGGCAGGTGTGGCATGGCGAACTGCTGCGCCCCGTAGCTGCAGGGCGAGGGTTAAACCACTGCGAAAAAAAAAAAAAAAAAGGGAAAAAAAAAAAGGCAGGGGGAACAGGCAAGCTAGCATATGAAGGTATGCACGGAAACATGGGGAATTGTCTCCGCGGTCGCTCGGGGAACCCGCCGTGCTCGTGCCTTCCTCCACGTCTGGGGCTTTTGTGGCGATGGGGGGGGGACGACACAGCCGGGGTTCAATCCACGCTGCTCACCCGTTCCTAAGCGCCGCGTCCACCCCGGCTCGGTGCGGTCACAGGCTGCAAGGTGCGGTGCGTGGAACACGTAAACCCCAAATACATTTTATTGTCCGATATTTTCCTACATGGGAATGGATGGGAAGCGGGACTCCTCGTGCCGCACATGGCACCGCTCACCACGTCCCAGGAGCAAAATTTCGCCGCCGCACCTGCCTCCTTCACATGCCCTACGCCCTTTTCGCTCCGTCTCTATTGACAATGTAAACTGCAGTTACCCCTATCAGGGGCCAGCTACACGCCTCTCATTCGGATCTTGTCCCCACGTGAATTGGGAAATAGCCTTCATTGTTTCTGTTGAAAGATGGTGCTCGCGGCTTTGAAGCGGTGGGGTAGCCGGACCACTCCTCTCCGCGCCTCCGAACCGGAGTGTCCCTGAGGAGACACCGCCACCGCGGTTCGCTCCCAGCGGGTCCGTTTTACCGTCCTTCCCCGCCAACTGGGGTGACGGTGGAATGGTCACTCTCCCAGGAGACAGTGCCTGGCCCTGCCCGGCAGCCATTCGAGGTGCAGAGGGCGCCCCAGCCTCGCCTCTCAAGCGTCGTCGGGCTACCGTAGCGCCGAGCGAGCGCCAAGCAGGGCACGCCCGGCTCCATCGTAGAGGGGCTCTACCTGGCAGCAGGTTTTTAAAAAGAGGGAGGTGGAAGGGTGCGAGCAGTGCCCTTAGGTGTGCTGCGGCGCTGTGGCGGACCCAGGGACGCTTTTAAACGGGGTCGGGAGAAGTGGAGGGATACCAGACCTGAAGCCACAGCGACGTTCAGCCGCAGGAGCGAGGGGGAGAGATCCGTTCTCCTGAAAACCGGGTTGCTTTCCTCTATTGTTTTTTGCCTTTTGTGTTTAACGGGCAGACCCTCTCCTTAAGCGTGCCGAAAGCACAAATGCCAGGGATTATTCCGTCTCTTCCGCCTGTGTCTCCCCTCTCCGGCGGGGAAGCAGGTTCCCGCGCTCCCCAGACGGGCTGCACATGTGGGCCGGCGGCCCGGCAGCTTTCCCGCACCGCTGGGGCCGGACCCGCCGCCACCCCACGGGGCACTGCCGCGTCGTGGGTGCGGAGAGTGGAGGAGCGCCCAGCACCTCGGTGTGCGTCCCTGTTCCGCGTCCGCTCTTTTTGGGGCAGGGAGTCTAGCTTCTGCCTTCCCGCTCCCCCGTTCCGTCCTCGACAGGGTCCTCCGGTCCTCCCTGAGATTTTTTTTCTTGGGGCCGGGGAGATAAAGCTGCAAGGGACGTTCGCAGACCTCCGAGCGAGTCGTGTCGCCGCCTGCAAGGGTCCTATTTAAACCTCGGGTCCGTGCGCCCCCTAAGCGTGAGCGCCGCGCGGCGCATCTCCCGCCTGGAAAATAAATAAATAAGTGCGTGTGGCTTTTGAACTGCCCACAGACTGTCACAGAGAAGGGGGGAGGGAGGGAAAGAGGGAGGGGGAGAGAGTGAGAAATGCAGAGGCAGCAGCCGCGGTAGCGGCGGCATTGCTCCAGCAGGCACTAGTCACTCCAGTCCCGGCGAGCGAGCAGGGGAGAGCCACAGCACTCAGAGGAAGCCGAGCGGGCTCCGGTCTACCTGGGACTCTCTTTGTGACACTCCAGCACACAAACACACAGGGGCAGAGAGGAGAAAAAGAAAAAGGTAAGGAGCGGTGTATCTCACTGATGCCGTTTACATAGCAGATCCCTACAGCTTGTGCAATTTTTTTTTTTATTTCCATCCCCCCGCCGTGGTGTCTCGGATGCGGGGAAAGATGTGTGTCTGAATGGGAAGGAGTGGGGAGAGCGGAGCCGGAGCCACCCGCGCGGGCACATTTTAGCAGTGTCGCTCTGAAGAGCTGGATTCCTCGAGAGGGGAGACTGCCTAACGCGGATTCGAGGCACAAAACGGACCGAGTCTATTCTCTAAAATTTAAATGCCCGAAAAGGCTTTCTTGGGGGGGGGAGGGTAGCGATGGGTGTGGTGGGAGTAATAGTGGTTTAGGGCCAATTTCTTTTCGGTACCTTTACCCTGTTTCCAACAGGAAGCTGCTAATGAAAAAAACAAACAAAAAACCAGAAAAACCGAAACCGACAAGCCAAACAATAAAACCAAACAAAACCCCAACCAACCAAACAAAAAAATCCCCAGCCCTCTCCACGCAGCACAGCGCTCGGAGAAGGAAACACAGCACGGCTAGAAGATGGCAGGGCGGGGGGGAAGCACTGGTGCAGGGAGGCGCCGGGCGGGGGTTCGGCGGCGCGGGCGCTGCGCTGCGGGAGGTAGCGGGCGGGGCCGGCGGGAGGAGCGCAGCCTGCGGGGGTGGCCGGGAGCGGGGCGGCGCGTGCCCGCTGTGGCGGGCAACGACGCAGTTGCTCGCGGCGGGGTGGGAGGGGAGCAGCACGGCCCGCGTGGCCACGCGTGGCCCTCCTCATCTCTGCTTGTGGCGGGGCGTTGCGGGAATGGTCCTGCAGCTTGCCTGGCCAGGGGCTGACAACCACCCGTCACAAACGGGCGGGGACTGCTGCTGCCTCCCGTCGTGGTGCTTCTCTCACAGCACCCGGCTCGCCGATGCGCCTTTTTAATGGATGTTTATAGAATACCGCACCCCTTCTTCCCACAGATTATTTCTCCTCCCCGACCCCGTTTTCCATTTTTCCCCCACCAAGGCAAGCTACACCTCGCCACAATCTTCTCCCGACCCGTCTCTCCCCGCGCACACGCGTGTTTCTCAAAGGCGGCTCCCAAAAGTATCTGAGTCAGCTGGTCGTGGCTGCCCACGGAGAGGGGGAGAAAAGACGCACACGAGACCCACACATCCACCCTCTAGCCACGGCCGATGGGCGGCCCAGCGGGAGCGCTGGTCGAAACCGGGTGCGCGGGAGGACGGCTAAAACTCTGCTGACCCGGTCCGCGCCTTTGTCTCTCCCGAGCGCATGCGCGGAGGCGGGGCTGGGGCCCGCGGCGGAACAAAGGCGCTGCGGTGCGACCACCGCGCCGCATCCCCATTCCCGTTTGTAGCCGTCGGGAAGTAAATTCGTGCATCTCGGCGGCAGGCTGACATCATTCACTCACAGCACTGTGCCTGACTTAGATTTAGCATCTGGTACTGTGTCCGACGGCGGAGCTCACCCGCGCGTCGTCCCCGCCCGTGCATCCCCTCACCTCGCCGAGATAGAATCTGGCATTTTTGAAGGGGAAAAAGAAGGCGGTGCTGTGTCGTCGTCGCCCCCCCCC
>WBNM01041181.1:42963-76496 GCA_013399055.1 Ramphastos sulfuratus
TTTTTTTTTTTTTTTTTTTTTTTTTGATGTGAATCTCTGAGCATATCATATCCAGTTAAAATCAACATTAAAAGGTAAAACTGGTTACATTACTGGTTCAGTTACTGCATGAAGTAATGATCAGGTGCCCTTTTTTTTTCCCCTCTCCAAGATTTTTTGCATTTGAAATGTAACGCCCACTGAAGCAACCGATTGATAAAAGATCAATTTATTTCAGAAAGTGGCATACTTTTGCTGCAAATCCTTTCCATAAGATTATATAGAGTTATATGCATACTCCATAATTTCAGAGCCATCACTAGAGATGCTTCTATTCCTTAAGTATTTTTGTGTTTTGACCTTTCAACATCAAGTCTCTGGAATAAATTGTATTTTCCAAGTGATGCTTCTTGTGTTGTTTGTGCTGTGTTCCACTGGTAGCTTTGCCCCATGCAGTGAACCATGAAGTCCTTCAGCAGAGCCTCCTGTATACAGGGCAGTTTCCATCTGAACAATGCTAAATTCTTCCCTTGTCTGGGCATTTGCCCATGCTCCCCAGTGGGACATGCTCGTTGCAGACAGAAGCTCGTTGCAGGGCAGAAAAAGGCCTTCCCATGAAATCTTGGGAGTCTTCAGTGCGGCTGCATTTCAGGCATTCAGTTACCATCAAACTGCTAACTATTTAGGAACATGCTGTTGAAAGCTGATTTTGCACTAATTCTGAAAACAAGAATTTCAGATTTTTAATTTTTATCCCTCCATCTTCAAGAAGAGAATGCAATATTTGTATCTACACATTTGTGTGTTAATCCCTGGTCTTGATCATGGAATGGCTTGAGTTGGAAGAGCCTTAAAGATAATACAGTTCCAGCCTGCTGTTATGGGCAAAGACTCCTGCCACTAAATAAGGTTGCTCGAAGCCTTGTCCGACTTGATCTTAAACACTTAGGGATGAGGAGCCCATAGCTTCTCTGGGCAATCTGTTCCAGTGTCTCATTACCTTTATAGTAAAGAACTTAACTAACGTTGACTCTAGATCTATCCTGCTCTAGTTTAAAATCATTACCCCTTGTCCTATCACCATATGCCCTTATAAAAAAGCCCTCTCCGGCTTTCCTATAGGCCTGCTTCAGGTACTGGAAGGCTGCTATAAGGGCCCCCAAAGCCTTCTCTTCTCCAGACTGGACAGACCCAGCTCCCTCAGCCTACCCTGGTAAGAAATTTGCTCCAGCCCTCTAATCATCTTTGTGGCCCTCCTCTAGGCAATCCAACAGATTTAGGACTGCAGGTGTAAATGTAGTGTTTATTGGGTGCTCTGTATATTCAATATTTTCAACTAAGAGAACCAGATGCTATTCAAATACAATGAAGAGTTATCAACAAGTATTCAAGGCCCTACCTTCTTTCTTGCAAGGGTAGTCAAGACAGGCCATTTTGAGTTACTATACAGATCTAGTGATACAGCTTCACAACTAAAGAAAATACTTGGGCAGTTTAGTTTACTACTTTTTTATCAACCAAGAATGACAAGAATGAGGTAACGACTATAGAAATCGAAGAAATTCCTGAAAGCATTAAAGACTTGAAAACAGAAACCATATGCAACATAATAGAAGTTTCATGCATTAGCAGGAAATGCTTTCAAGATTAAAAAAAAAAATTGCAGGGAAAAGAAGGAAGGCACCTCATGCAGAATGGGAAGGACTTCAAAGTCAGCTCTACAGCATCTTGTATCTTTCGTCTGTTTTTCTTAAAAGCACAATACCAGCTAAGATGCTTACTTCAAGATGGAGAAATACAGTTAGTATAAAAATGCAACTATTGGTTATTTGATATGAAAAGTTGTAAGTTTAAAATAGGAACTGGTTGGTAGCAACATGATACCTCAAACTGCATGTCAGATTCCTGACTTGCCAGAACCTAAAAATAAAATCCTTTGTCTTTCTTCAGCACACCAATAAATGTAAAGGGATACTGATTTGTAACATATGTGGAATGGTCCAGCTTTGCCTGGGAGCAAGATGTGTAGTAATTCCCTCTTAAGTATAGTTAATGGAAATTAACTCTGAGGAAACGGTTTTATTAATAAAAACCTTCTGTCTTCAGATATAAATCAGAGGCTGATCTCTTTTGATGTGTTTGGTCTTGTGCTCTGCAAAATGGAAATTAAGTGGTCTGTGTAGTTGATCTGAAGTGGGCTATAGTCTGTCAAGTACTTCAGTGCTGTAGTGTTGGGAAAGCCACATGCTTTTTAGTCATATGTTGCATAGTTTAGATTTTAGTTTGGTCAGTAGCGCCACATATGATTATGATCTGCTGATCCAGGAATTTTTCTTTTTTTTTTCCTTGTAGGAATTTCAGTGTCTTTTCAAAAGATTTGATTTTATGTATACTGCTCTAGCAGTCATTCAGAGCAGCATGCACTTTGTGCTCAATGAAAACAATATGACTGATGATAGGAGCTTCATTCTGATTGGAGACTTGCTGTCCTTATGAAGGGTACAAAACTGAATGTGTAATAAGATTGGTCCTTAACTAACCTACCTTTTGCTACTTACAAAGGTATGTTGATGGGTGCTTGGTGATGGTGTCATGATGGTGGTTATAGTACTGATGCATCATGAAGAGGATATGAGTGCGATGTTGAAGCATAACATTTTAGTCCAGGCAACAGCCTAGTAACTATAATGGCAAAGCTTCCCATAGGATCCATTTTCATGGCAGAAATCTGTGCCATCATGACTTACACGGCAGATGGAAGTACCTTCTGTACAAGTAGCAAAATCAGGGAGTTTCTGGCCATCTCCTATTTCAGTAGTCCTAAAATAGGAGATGAGATATAGAGCATAACCCTACTAAAGCACAAAGCCTGGTTTTAGTTCATGAATATATTTTCAACATAGGAGAGAAAGATTATGAGAAACCCTTTGGGACATCTGTGTGTCCAAGACAGACTGGAGTCTGAGAATTGCTACGTTGGCTTCCTGTAGTCATCCTTCCTCAAAGCAGTGAAGTGCCTCATTCAGAGAGAAAGAAAAGAAAAACAAAACCAGACTAGAAGTGTATAAAACTAGAAGGTGTAAAACTAGGAGTCTGGAAAAGGATAGTATGAAACTTGTCACCACTAGAAGTGATGCTCTGATGATTTCAACATTCTGCATTCATGCACAGTTTGGTGTTGCATATATTCTGCATATGCATGGCTAACTGCATGATTGACTTCTTCTGCTAGTTGTGTTGAGCTGGTGGGAGGATGCAAATTCAGTCATCTCTGAGTTAGTGGAAAGAGCTTTTCTGGGTTTCTTAACATCACTACAAAAGCTGAGGCAAATGAGGAAGATGTGCTAGCTGCTCTAGCTAACAGGTTTCTGAACCAGAAAGGCTTGGAGAGGGACTTGTTTGCCTTCAGCAGCCTGGTGTGCAAACTGTGCACCAGTGAGTGTACAGTCTGTTCTGGGAATAGCTGGTCTCATCAAAGAGTGGGTGAAAGTTGCCTGTTAACTCTTGCTTTCCTTTTCAGATCTACAGACCTTGTGAAGCAAGGGAGACAGTTGGCTCTCCAGCATATAAAAATGAAAATCTGATCAAATTTTTCAGGCTTCTAAATTCTGTATTTTACAACAGAGCATACTGTTGCTTTGTAATTTTGTTTCACTAGGAGCTTTCACTTGGAGTGTATGAGGCCTCTGTAGCATACCTGAGGGCCTGGGATAGCTCCATAGCTTGCAATTTGAGTGCCCAAATTAGCAGACTGAAGCAAATGTGGAAATGTGGAAACTCTTTCTCTGTTTCCAATCCATATGTACTCCGCATAACTTCGACATTCAGAGTGCAGAGCATTCTGACGCCTCTAGAAAACTGCATGGAAGTTAAGAGTTCAAAGAGAGTTATGAGTTGTCCATGCAGGCAGTTTTTTCTGATGGATCTAGTATGATTCACAGAGAAAGACTTTCATAAGAAGGGTTTAACCATTCTTTTATTCCTGTACACTGTTCCATTTTCTCATTCCTACCCTGAGAGCTCATCACCTTGAAGAAAATCATGCCACAGTGCAGAGGTACAAGCAGAAGTCCTTTTAAGCCACTTGCGGCCATCTGGCATTTCACCAGTATGGTACATTTTAATGATTTCCTCAGTGCTAGTTTCCTTAAGTGATATTTAGAGGAACATTCACCTTTCTACACGGTAGCCCATTCTTTACATTCAGTTGCCTTGAACCAATGACATTGCCTTAGTGAATAATACTTTTAGAATCTGAGCAAGAGCTGCCATGTACATTGAAATGATAGCTAACCTGACTGTACTCTTCCCATGCATATAATATTGAATAAAAGCAATGTGGCACTCAACACAGTGTCTCAATTCTTACCAAACAATACACTATTGGCAGTCCATTCCAGCACAGCTCTCGTAAGTGGCCTTCAGTGTTGAGGCAGTTTCTGTCACCAAGGGATCAAACTATATATATTGCTGATCACCTCCCAGTGTTCTTTTAAACATCTCTTGAAACAATGCCGTCACCAAGGCACTATGGAGAAAAGCAAATAGTCAACAAGTGACAAATGTAATGGATCCTCCTTGCCTGAAGCAGGATCAATACTGTGTCTTTAAATACTTGCTGTCTCTGTCCTAACTTGGAGTTAATACGTGGAAGGTGGTGCTGAGGGAAACAAACTGGCTTTGCACACTTTCCCACAGCTATTAACTCTGTAAGGTAAGAGACTGAACACCCTAGTTCCTCACCATCTACAACACAGAAGTGCTAGGAAGCAAAGGAAGTTCTGCACTGACAGTATATTGTTCAGAAAAAAAAGAAAAAAGTCTGTCCAGGAGTTTGCTGTGAGACAATTTATAGGCTGAGAATAGAAATACTTCTCTCAGCAGATTTTTAATTTTTTTTCCCTTTTTACTTCAAAACCAAAGTTCTTTGGCGCATTTGCTCCTAGTTAAAGAAGCTATTCAATATGCTTCTTGAAATTGGGATATACCTTATTTTCTCTGCACATATTTGTAAATGAGTCACAGTAAAAAAAAACAATACTGAATCGTAGAATGATAGGGTTTTGGAAGTGACCTCTGAAAATTGTCTAGTCCAGCGTCTAAAAGCTTGTACTTACACATTTTCCAGCTAACTCTCACGGTAACCTGCCTTGCCATGTCCCTGGAAATAATTTACTTCAGTGAAATTATCACAGCCAGTTGTGTTGCTGATCTGACTGGTTATCCTCTCTAGAACTCCCTATTTTCATCTGTGAAGCAACTCTATTTTTGGGAAACCTTGCTAATCACATATTAACATATGTGCATTATCAGGTATTCAGAATACAGTAAGATCTGTGTTATAAGCTTAAGTGTGTACTTAAGTGTACATACACAAGTGTTAATAAGCTTTAGTATTCCTGTGTAATATAAAGCAGGGATATAAGAACAGAACCACTTAATCCAAAAAGAAATGCTTTAATTCCAAACTCTGAAATTGATGTTACTAGACCCTACCTGTTTGCATGAGTATAGCTCCCAAATCTAGATGTTCACTGGAGTGAGATTGTATCAACACAAGAACTTGACTTAAACACAGTTTTTATGCAAATCCTGTAACAATATGGAAATCTTGGACCTCTGCCAGCCAGAAGGATTCACTTGGGAAAACACTAACGTGATTTCTTACATTTTTCTCTGACTGAAAGGGAATGGAATTTTTTCCTTTTTACATCATGTTTTAATTCTAAGCAGAACTGGCACTCAACTAAACCAAAAGCAACCAAACCCAAACCTCTTTGTGATAGCTTGTGCTGTCAGTCTTGTTTTCAGGAAGAAATTAATTTGTTTGATTCCTGTCAGACATTAAACAAATTGCTGCAGGGTCATAATTAAACTACATTTGTGAGTTACAAAACACTCTTTTAGGGGAAGCAGTTGCAAAACCTTCCAAAACACACTTTTAGGGGGAACATTTGCTATTGTAATAGACAAAGCTTGTCTGTCATGCTGTGGCTTTTCTGGACTTCATATTGCATAAATGCCCCTAGCTGTCACAGTCATACTGGCCTGAGTTGCTTTCATAGAGAAACCCTTCTTTGGATCCTCTTCTAATTGCTTGAAATTTTCATTGTGTCCAAACAGAGCACAACATTCTATAAATGATCGGAGACAACAACATGATTGCTGTGCAAATTCATTATGAATGCTGTCAAGATGAAGGCTCTGTTCAGGCCAAATGAGTTCATGATGGCAAACATATATGCCTTTTTTCTGAAGTATAAGTTTGTGGACATGGACAGAGTGAGGACACAAATAACCTTTGACCACAGTGGTGGGTCTCTAAAGCAGGGGGCCAGAGAACCAAAGTGTATTGATTTAGGTAATCTGTACATTGGGCTCCCAAAGAAGAAAAAAAAAACCCTCAAATTATTTTCATTAGTATTAAAACTGGTCATCTCAGCTAGCTCCTTAAAGAGAAAATTTACAGTGATAAGAGAATTGAAAATAATAGGTAAAAGGTTTATTCACAGCCTGATATCTGCCTGTGAGCTGTTGGAAGCTTGAAATGCTAATACTTTTTCCAAGCATGCAGTGGTTTTCTGTGTTGCAGTAAATTTCCACAGTCCTCCCTGGTCCTGCACTTCCTTTCCAACACCTTTATGGTCTTACTGTGGATCTGCTACATGCTCCTTGTAGCACTTTTCCAGTTTTGTTCTTGAGCTGCAGGTTGCTGGCTTGAATCTCCTGCCTTTCACACTGTGCTGTGTCCAGAAACCTCTCCTCAGAGCAGCCTCAGGGACTTCTCTAGGAAAGGATCTTCTCTGGCTGCTCAGTCTTCTCAAAAGAAACAAAAAGATGATACTATTCACAGAAGCCTTCTTTGCTGTCTTAAAAATGCAGTGACTTTAGTGTGAATGCATCAATGGGGCATACACAGTCTGAAGTGCCAGTCATCCGCTGCTGTGCTAACAATGTTCATTGACACTGGAAGGGAAACTAGATAGCTAACCTAATTATTACAAATGCTCTGTTTTATCTTAATTAACCTAGCCATATGATTCTGGTTCCCTGATCTAATTAGCTAGGGAGATAGTTAAATATAACTTCATGTATCTAGGCACATTTAGCTATTCATGGTTGAATCTGCTCACAGTTCCTAAGAGACCGTATTTCAAAGTTATGGAGTCACAGCCAGGAATACCACCCTTCATCTGAAATAAAAAATACAGTTTATCTTAGTTAGCATGATGGAATAGTTTTTAATGTTAGCAATATGCCTCACAACTTGCAATCATGTTAAAGCCCTTTGTGGAAACAGGGAGGCATCTTTCAAGAAGTGGGATTTCCACTGTTCAAGTAGATAAACACACCTTAAAATTATTAACTTAAATTATTTGAAATTAATAAATCACAGTAAAAATCCTCTGTCCACGAAGGCATTTCTGGTAAAGACTGTACATGGTAGCCATAAAGAATATGTGATCAGAATTACCATAAAGAAATTTTTGTTAACGAGAAAGGTACAAAAAGAGTGAGAGATCCACTTCCTAGTTGTGCTGTTTGCTACAAAAAAAATAGAATAAATTGCTTTTTAACTGTCCTAAAAAGGACATCTTTGCTTTCATGTACTATGCATTGAACATTCTTCATATGCCATGTAAAAGTGGGATCCTGTTCAGTGTAAACAGTAAGAGTGATCAAACAAGACCTATTAAAGGGAAAAATTAACTCAATGCAGGTTAAAGAAGAGGATGGTTATTTTAAGAAACAAAGACAATAATCAAAGGAAGAGGGGACTTAAATATAACTCATTCTGTCTTGGGGCAACAAGAGTGAATATCTGGACTTCTCTTGAGCTCCCTTCCAGCCCTGTGATTTGTGGCATCAGATACATGGGTGGCCTTTGGTATGAACTGCTTCTTGTATGTATAGAAATTAGTTTGGTTCAAATGAACGAAATCATTCCCAAGCATGCTAATTTCGTATCAGTATGTCTGAGCTCTGTTTTGAGATCAGAAGATAAACCCTCTGTTAATACGCTTTTATGGACATGCTTGTTGTGTTGAGAGTTTAATCCTGTGATACTCACACTATGCCGCATCATGCCAGCTTCAAAATGAAAGTGCTGGCTGGAGCCTGGTATTATGGGGCTTGAAGTTCAGATTGTAACATGAGAGGCTTCCTGTTCTGGTTGCTGCTTTCGGTTTTCCAAGCTTGGGGACTTGGGCTTTTCCACTGGGTGGGCTGTGGATTCGGGGTGGGGTAGGTTGCTGTTTTATGCTGCTGCTTCTGCATTTTGCTGCACTTTTTCTAAGAATAGACTAAGGTAATTGTGCATTTTATTACCTCATTTTTCTTAGTAAAGCTCTTTATCCTAACTTTTTTTTTTTTTTTTTTTTTTCTGTCTTCGGGGAGAGCAGACTATGTTAACTTACTACAATGGTACATCCTGGAAAGAAATATACAAAGAAAGCTTTTATATTGCTGGCAAGAAAACATTTAATTTATTGATGGTAAAGAGCAGAGCTTTTTAAATAGAGGCTTCTCATAGGGCTTTTGACTGGGCTTTTGACTGAACTCCTGACATATGCTATAGCTTTATAGCCATGATTCAAATTGGGACTGCTGTACGAGGAAAGTAAAGCTTTTAAAAAATGATTGAGGCTTTTCAGTTCCTCAAGACAGGGCTATGTAGGCATGTGGGTAGGTATGAAAATTTTACTCTCTAAGCCCAGAATGAAATTTTGTGGCTGCATTTGAGGACGGCTGTTCAGTAGTCATTGGTATGACAATAGGATGTGTTCTGTTGCTTAGGCTATAGGCTGCAGAGGTGTTTGTTGGGTTGTTCTATAGACGACTAGAGAATCTGTGAAACAAGGGCTGTACACCATGTTTACAACATGTGGTTGCACAAATATGGCATAATAATAATAGCTTTGAAGTTTAAGCATGGTATAAATTAGGCTCGTTTCTAAAGAAATCCTTGCTGTGTATTCATAAAGGGTTTGAATAGACTTCATGTTTAGCTGGACAAATATCTTCGTGCAATCTGTCTTTCATGTGCAAGTGGGCAGCTGCTGTTGACGTTCCTGGTACAATACCAGCAGCTGTCTGTGCTGCAGCTACTTTGGGGCTACATGTTTGGAATCAATCGACTTTTTTGCACCCGAGGGCAACCTGAGACTTATTTAAGTTTCCATATATGCTCACTGGAAATAGTGTTGTGCTTTTAGGAAGCACTTGCAGGATTTGTACCTTTGTTTCTGTTTAATGAATCGGATTGTTGTCTAGTTGCCCGTATCTTACTGTTAATAGAGATGAGATGAGATGATCACCTTTGTTTAGCTGCTAATTGGGAGATTATTCATCAATATATGGATTTTAAGCTGTGCACAGCAGTATAATGGCATTCTCTGAAGCAAACCTTGAGCAGTGAGCATTTTCTTTGAATCTACCTGAGTTACACTAATAAAGGCAGAATTGTGAGCTGGTAGAATTTCACAGTAATTTGAATGGTTGGGTGGACAGACCTGATTTTGTCTGATACTGTTATGCGATATAATGGTGCTTGTGTTTGCAGTGGTAATACGTAAGCATTTGAAAACAAAACCATTAAATCCCAGTGTTCTGTCATCTGTTTGCTTTTCATCTTGCTTTTCTCCTTGGTTCCTTTAAGAAAATAATGGTAGGTTAATTTGGATAGCATCACTGTTGAAAGTGAACTTCTTACTGCCTGAAGAGGAAGAAGGATTATTGTTTTACTCTGTAGAAGGTAAGTGTGTGCAGCAGTGTAATTTTCATTTGAGTAAATAGGTCAGAAAAAAACATGCCTAAGGTTAGGATTATTTTGGTCAGAGACAAAATTCCTGGTTTTAGATCTTAGTAATATTAATAAGCTCTTTAAAAGTGGCATAAAGGTCTTTAGAACAGAGAAATTGTTTTTCCAGCCTGTACACGAGAAACAGCAGACCTTTAATTATGACAGTGAGGGAAGGCAGTGTGTTCTAGTTACATTGGCTAGGCCAGCTCATACTGCTATGCAGTAACACACACCAGCATAGCTAGGGAGTATTATACTAGTGCTAACATGGGGCAGTGTGCTTTTATTTCTCCCCAGTAGATACCTGTGTGGGGGCTCTTGAATGAGGATGGTGGGTTAGGGTAGTCACTGGTTTTTGACTGCTTGTTCTGAGTTTGAGTCAACATCCTACATCAGAAGTGGCTTTGTCTGCATCTTGGTGGTTCAGAAATGATCCAGCCTAGCCCGTTTCATTAGCTGCCTTACATAGCTGTGCAGTACAAGCAATAGGTAAGCAAGTTGAAGTGCTGAAAAAAGGTCCATGCTGGAACTTTGTCCAAAGATTTATATGCCTTAGAAGACTGTGTTTTATCTTCAAGTAATATGTATATGATGGTGTTTAAACTCCAGAGCTGGGCTGGATTTGTCATAGAGAAATATCTGACGTGAAAACCAGATATGCCTGGCATATTTAGTGTGCTTCTGCAAAGCCTTTTCTATTTAGGAGGCAGGCCAATGAAGATAAACATGAACTTACAAATGAACCCTAGAGTTAATATTTCAGGTTTAGAGTATGTTTTTGAGACTGTTGTTTGCAACAGTAGGGTAGTAAAAGCGTTTCCATTTTCTACCATAAGGTAACTAACCACTTAATAAAGAGTACAGTTCACAGAGTTTGGAGGTTTAAGACCTAAAGCATGCAATAGCCTGCAAAGCATTTCCATTTTCTACCATAAGGTAATGTGATGGTTTGGGAGTTACCTGCCACCCCTAGTATGAAAAATCACCCAGACTAGACTCACCCGGCTGAAAGTTAAGGAGTGAAGCTCTATTTACAGCTTAGCACAATATACAAACAGAGGTAAACACTATATACAGGAATATTTACAGAAATACTCAAGCTAAAGGTAATACAGAAACACAATACCCTTCCCAGAAATCAGAGTCCCCAGGAGGGGCTCCCAACCACCCTTCCACCTTCTTTCCACCCCTCTACCCTACCCCAGCGTCTGCCTGACGTGCAAGGTGAGTTTGGAGGATCGGCAAGGGGGATTTAGAAGCAGAGTGGTTAGTTACTCAACAGAGAGGCCAGCAGACACACAACAGCAGCTAGAGAGACTGAGACTCTCTCCCTCTTATCTGTATTTGTGTTCTTGTCCTTATACATCTCAGCAAGCCTATAGTGAAATAGACATCACCATTGTTTTCTTTTCATAGCCTATAATCTAATTCTTTTCATTAAAATATTCTGATTAGCCTCAAACCAGCACAGGTAACTAACCACTTAATAAAGAGTACCGTTCACAGAGTTTGGAGGTTTTAGACCTAAGGCATCCAATAGCCTGCAAGATTATGAACTAACGAGTGTTAATTAAAAGCAGGCATATATCCCACGCCTAATGCTAAAGCACTCTGAGGATGTGCAGCAATAAGAAAACTTGTTGCAAAAACTATAATGTGAGTTATTTGAAATGTGAAATATATTAACAGATTTCGTAGCTTCCTGTATAGCACCACATCCTTTGCAATTTTCACCAAATGGAAAGTGAAATATGAAGAAAAATCCTATCATCATTTTCTAGTCAAGAGTACTTCTGCATTTATATTTTTTATCTGCTTCTAGTTTTTTTAAAGCATTGTCATAAAATAGTTTGAGATCTGGCCATGACAGGGAGCTGGCTGTGAATCTTTCAATGAAATGTTTTCTTCTGGAAAATATCTGAGTTCTTGCTAGTCAAATTCTGTGGGAATAATCCTTCAGGGTTTTATTTCTAGCTGAAGAAAAAGGACAGACTTACACCCTTTGAGCTTGCTGGTTGTTTAATGCATAAGAAACCCATGTAGATAGTCAAGATTCCAATTTTTGCTCTTGCTGATTCCAGCTGGGGAATTAGATCTGTAAAGTCAGTGAGTAACATATTCGGCAGACTGTTGTCCAGTTTTGGTTGGGTTGGTCTCAGCCTCTACTGATGAAGCTGGCTGCTCCAAGTTATAACTACCAATTGGCAAGAGAATATCTCTGGCTGAAGCACTCACCAAGGTGTTGCAAACTGAGGTTCAGATCTGAACTGGACAGAGAGGAGTTGAAACATGATCTTTTATATATAAAATTAGTCTCTTTAAGCAAAAGGTTTAAACCTGTGGCTAGTATTTTGTCTGACTATGAAAGCTTGTATAAAAATGACATAAATACCAATGTTTTGGGGGACTGGAGAGCTCTTTACCATGTATCTCTACTATAAAGCCAGTGTATTTCTTTGGATGCATAAATTAAGTAGCTACTCCTGCTGTTTTGCAGTATTTTATTTGTAGGAGTTACTGGGAAGATGTTCAAGTCCCTGACTGCCAACTAAGTGCCTGGCACAAATCTTAACCACAGATTTGATCCTGATACATTATGTTAGAGGCAAATTACATTACCATGAAAAACTTAAATTTATGTTAAAATCTGTGGTTTTTTTTTTTCCTGATTTGAAAACTTATCCCATCCATGGTTTTAGATACTTCAACCTCAAGAAAGCAGGTAGAACAAATTAACTGAATCAGCAGTTCCTTAGGGTGGGCTGGCTGCATGCTCTTCCCTATTTTCTTTGGTTTTTTTTTTCTTTCTGGACTCCTTTTCTCCCAGTTCAGTGAGCTGAATCACCTTGGCCTGGGCTCTGCTAAGAGCTAGATGAGCTGTGAGGGAAGGGGAGTGGGCAGTGGGCCCATCACACTTGAAACAGTAAGCCATTTAATTTGGCTTAGCGGTATCACCTAACTACACCTTCATTTCAAGATTTTAATAATTTTAAATGTTACTCCTCTAGGCATATTTTTTATCTAAACCTACACATTTAATCCATTTTATGACTAGAACATAGAAATTCCATATGACAACTGGAAATTGCATATGACAGAACTAGAAATTCCATATGATGGAATTCTAAAAATATGGTGCAGTATTTTGCAGATTAAAACCAATTGAGCAATCTTCCAATAAAGTGATTCTTTGTTTAGAATTCAGTATGTGAATTACCTCAATGCTAAAGAGTTAAATCTGACCCAAGATCTAAATCTGACCAAAGATCACTGTACATCTACCCTGAGAAGGGAGTTCCAGAATGGGAAATCAGAAGTGAGTTAACTGGAACTGTGACCTCTGATGATTGCCTACATCTCTTCTGTCCGTATCTATTTTGCAAAAATGAAGATCTACTGAAGTCATAAGCTTCCTTTTTATTTTTGATCTTTTAAAGTTTTCTGTCAAAGCAAACAATAACACTTATGATATGATCCTGTTGTTTGCAGCTGAATGGAGATTGATGTGTAAAGCTCAGGTGTGAGTAAAGTGGTATGGTGAGTAAAAGGATGCCTTGGTGCATGTGACACTCTGTGCCTTGGGCAGGAGCCAGACCTTTCAGGGAATCTTGTGGACCTGGCAGTGAAAGAGAGCTGCAGAAGGCACACTAAGTTCTTCTTCGTTTAATGTTGTCTTTTGATTCAAATACTAAAAATAGTGAGCAGGTTGTTGTAATAAATGATTAGACTGGACAGGAAACTTGGATTCAGTTTTAATCAGGAGGACTACACTTTCATTCACAGTACATATTTATAATCTCTCTAAAGGGGTTCTTATGTTTTTCTTTTAGTATAGGAGTCACTCATAGCTTGTTTCAAAAGATAAAGGATATTTTAGCTCTCTTATTTCATCTGTAATGCCTGATTCCCACTACAAAATAGGTTGAGGTTATACTCCTTGGCAGCAATTAAAATGTGCTGTACATAACAAATTGCTACACTGGTGTTGATTTGAGAAATCCTTTATATTGTAAACAGGAACTTGGTGCTTTTTACGAAATGTCTTATCCTGTAGATAGCTGCTCAGCATAATTTATGAATATATGTAGTTTTCTGTCTTAGAATATGTAAGAGGTGGTGATAAAGTGAGTTTCATTTTGTACATTTTTTTGGTATCAGCCACTTAGCTGCAGGAAAACGGTACTACTTGCTTGTGGGAGAAGTTAGAACTGTTAGCCAAACATGAGTTTGTCAAAGCAGTGAGGTGAATGTGCTGTTCTTGTTTAAAGCTGTATTTGGTGAGGTGAGCTCAGCTATCATATTGTCTTTTCATACAGTAACTTACTTCCCACCTACCAAAATCCCTCAAGAGAAGTCTTCTAGCATGTCCTGAGGCAACACAGTAAAAGGAAGTGACTATTGATGGGATTTTTTAGAAACCATCTGCAAGTACATTTATTCTCTGATTTTATCTGGAAAAGAACAGTTGGACTAAACCTAATCCATCAGATCTATGGCTACAGATCCACAGTACTCAGCTTGTTTATATTGCAGCCATAGAAATAAGAGTAAGTCTGTAGTGCCTTCAGTAGCTTTAGAAATGTGGTAGTTAGCTCTGTTACCAGCAGCACTATAACCACGTTTATGAGAATGCTCTGTGGGAGTTAATTTTATCCTTCTGAGAATGTTTAGGCAGTTCTTGTGGGATTTCATATGTATTTTACCCCAGTGCTTCCACTAATGTGAGCACTAGTATGTTATACTCCACTGTGCCCCATAGTTCTGCTTTCAAGTGGACTGTTGCAATACTAGTTTCAGTTCATTGCCTGGAGCAGTAAGTTGTCCTTGTTCCATTCTTTTAAATTGAATTAAATCGAAAAAAAAAAAATTAAAAAAAATCAGTGTTAAATATACTGTTTTCATCTTTCATTATAAATCTTTTTTGTGAATATAGCTCTTCAGAAATGCTTGTGAAATCTAACGGTCCCTCCTAACTTCAGCCTTAACTGAAAAATTACAAAATGGCAACGTGAGAAACTACAGTAATGTTGGAGGTCCTGCTACCTTATGTTTGCAGACTTCTACAAATGAAAGGCACTGTAGAGACTGAATCCATCATACAAATGTCCATGGGTCCTTCAGCACAGATAGTCAGCATTAATGCCGTTTGTGGCAACCACTGTTGTTACCTCTGCGTCAAGTAGCAGGACAGCCCCCTTGTTTTCTGATGGTTTTGCTATCCTGAAACAAACTTGTATTGAACAAAGAAATTTAAGCTTGTATAAAGTGTGATTTAACTTACCCTCATATAAGAAGTATATGGCTAATCGTATCATCCCTGATAGAGATGTTTAAAGTCATCGAGGAGAACAGGCTGAAAAAAGCACTTTGTGATTGTGAGTGAAGTTGTGATCTCATCAATCTTTCTAGCCCAACCACTGCAGGGGGATGATTTGTGCTTCTTGTTGGTGGAGCTACTCAACTTGGGGAACATGAGGGACTACCCCTAAAGGCTACCTTGCTGTCCCTGCCAGCCAAACTACATCATTGTGCTATTGGATCTAAAGCTGCTTCATTCTCCCTCTGCCGGTGAACTTTATGGAAGCTCTACACTGCTGGTGCTATGCGATGATGGCTCTGTGATGCACATGTGCTAGAGTTGCATGGCAACAGGGAGATCAGCTATCTGCAGAAACTGTGCAAGCAGCAGTGTGAATACGCAGTTAGCCCACACTGTGCTTTGGGAGAGCCACATGACTACTAGTGTTAAAGCTAGGCCGTATGTGTCTGTGCTGCACAAGGTCTGTTACAAACCTGTGCTTGATGAGGTGCTGGAACACTCCAGCTTCTCACTAAAGCAGGTCTGATTGGAAATCTATTTGTTAACAAGACTCTAGTGTCTATAAAAGACTGTTGTCTCTGAGAGTAGGAAAGGTGTAAGGGTAAGAATGACTCATTGAGAAGAACTTCTGGAGAGAAGGAGGAAGCTATTCATGTTGAATAGAAACTTGAGTGTTAATAGTACCTAATCACTGCAGAAATCTAATCTGAATATTAACAGCCCCCTGTGTTCTTTTGCAAGGACAATCATTTCTTTCTAATCTCAACAAAGCAAGCTTCTAATGTGGGTCAAATGTTTATCCTGTTTATTAAAAAGCTGCTAAAGACAACTAGATTTTTAATTTCAGTGGAAGAGGCTTCTCTGTGACCGTTGAAGGCATGCCAGTGGGCTCTTCCAACACACGCCTCAGTAAACAACAAATGAATCACTGAGGTGCTCTAACAAGGATTGATGTGTCCACCCAATTAGAAGGATATAGAGAGTGTTCCCTTGAAATTCTAGCTTCATTTGGATTGACCTGCTGTTTCCACAATCTCAGGAGTGTTGTTGGCCTCAGCAACTGGCTTGTGTGTGTTGCCCCAGCTAACAAGAACACATTTTTTATAAATATTTCCCCTGTAAAGTACTCTAACAGTGAAATAAAAAAATAACTCCCAAGTACCAAAATCAAATCAGTCACTAGTGTCTGTTTAAGCCAAGATCTCCAACCTTAGCACTGGTACAAGCGTCATTGACAAGACTCTTTAAAGACCTGTTTTCAGGGGCTTACATTTTCTCAATTCTACATAGGTTTAATTTTCTCATGCCTCAAATATGTGCAGTTTTGGAAGGTGAGAAATCATACTACATTTGTACAGTGAGTAATACAACTGGTCAGATGGAGCAGTGCACGGAAAATCCATTAAGTACTTTGAGTTTGTTTCTGCTTTCTCCTGGAACAATGTTTCTGTTTTTTTATTTTAACTGCACATTTAACTTGTATTGTTTCAGAATTAATTTCCTCGTGTCATCTTAAAAGAAAATTAAAAATTAGACCTTTTTTTTTTTCACTGTACAGAATATTTCCATTCCCAGACAAATAGTCCAATTGTTTGCACAGAAAAACACATAAAGTAGCCAAAAGAAGGACATCATGCAGATAAACAATAAAGCAAAGATCAGAGTTATGTTTTGTTTTTCAACCAGCTGCTGCCTGAACAATCATAGAGCACTTCAAGACTATTTAAGTCTTGAAGGTCAAGGGACTATTTAAGGATTCCCTCTGACAAAGTGTCTTGGCAGTTTGAAGTTCCCTGACCATGCTTCCAGGAAAAATGTATCATGTTATTATGTCTTAAGATAGGAGGATAATGGCACCTGAAATTCAGTTTCCTAGACTACAAATGAAACCCTGACCTTTTCAGCAAATTGCCTAGGCCAAGCAATAAATCATTGCAAACCAGCTAATTAGGATAATTTATAGCTTACTGTTTTAGAGGATGCTTTAACTCCCCCCTTACAGTTGGGTTTTTTTATCCCTTCAATGTCATCTGGGTCTTAGTAGAGGATTGTAACTGCAATTACATGCCTAGATAATGTGATGTGTGAAGGCCCTTAAAACAAAGGGCTGTAGTGCTCTGAAACACATTGTTATTGCATAAATATTGCATATAAGATTTTTCTCTGTTCTGTAGGTTTTATAAACATTGAAAACATATTGCAGTTCTTGCTAAGTAGCTGAGGAAACAAGCTTTGACATCTACCTTCAGTGTTCTTCATTATCCACTGAAGATGATTAGCTGACCATACTTGGACATGGTTATCGTAACTCAAATGTGACAGAGATGAAAACAATTTGGGAATTTCTTTGAAGTGGAGTAAAGATCAGAAGTGTGAGCTAGAAACAGATTCTGTAGGGTACTGCCTTTCTTGTGTAGCTATAATCCTAATATACTGTGTGTTGAGTGAAGCCTACAGGAAGGCTGGGGAGGGACTATTTACAAGGTCTTGTAATGACAAGACAAGGGGCAATGGGTTTAAACTGGCAGAGGGGAGATTCAGACTGGATATTAGGAGGAAGTTCTTTCCAGTGAGAGTGGTGAGGCACTGGCACAGGTTGCCCAGGGGGGCTGTGGCTGCTCCCTCCCTGGAGGTGTTCAAGGCCGGGTTGGACGAGACCTTGAGTGACCTGTACTAGTGGGAGGTGTCCCTGCCTATGGCAGGGGGTTGGAACTAGATGATCCTTGAGGTCCCTTCCAACCTTACCATTCTATGATTCTATGATTCTATGATACTTCAAAAAGTTATATATATTGAAGACTGATTTAAGGCAAATTTACTGGATCCTGTAATTTCAAACTCAGTTCTGTGCTGTCTTTTAAAGCAAGGAACCTTGCTAGCTTGTCTTTTGCCAGTTCTTGATTTTTCTTACTCAACAAGACTTTATTTTATTAATAGATTTGCTGTGTTGGAGATGATTTGATCTCTTATTTCCACTGTTTTGTAATCAAGTCACTGACCCACTGTGGAAATTCAGTAGCAGGCAGCTGTGATACAGTGTGTGTGCCTTATGTCACTGGCCTCCGCGTCCATAAACTTAAAAGCTGCTGCCTGACCATGATTCCAAATCTGCTGTCCTGCCAAGTCCTTGAGGAAATAAAGGAATTCACATGTAGTGATGGTGGTTTTTTGTTGTTGGGTTTTTTTTTTCTTTTTGTTTTTTTTTTTAAATTGAGGCTTTTTTTTTTTTTTTTTTTTTTGGGTTTTTTTTTTTTTTTTTTGTGAGAGTTTCTCATTAGAGTGGAAAAAAAGAAAACAAGCAGCACTATGAAAATATTCTGGAATGACTTAAAAAAATATACCACAACAGCAGTGTGAGAGACATCTGTATTTAAAATTACCTTAATAAATACTAGAGTGAATGGAAAAACAAATGAACCCTGTGATTGTGTTTAATCCATTGCTGTCTGCCAGTATGTGTGGGTGTTTTTTGCAGTACTGGAGGCTGTTTCACCTTTGCTCCTTTTGGGCAAGTGCTTCAGTGCTGGACCAATGTAATGGACAATTCTTTATTAGCTCTTATAATGGGAAAGGAAAAAACACAGAGGAGGAAAGCTTGGTAAAGAGAAGTTTGATTACAATTAGATGTACAACTCCTTGATCTTAACTTGAGTTGAGTGCCAGACCTAATCTAGCTGCCTCCAAGCCCTCTTGAATCTTGACTCAACCTTTGTCAGCCCTTCGGGAGGCAGCATGCAGGCACAGGCACTTAGTCTTACTCACTAGGGAGATTAGAACAAAGACCAGAATCTGTATAAATCAAAGATTGCCTTTCTGCCTTGAGCAATCTCCTTCCCCTTTTGTCTTCCTCCCCTTGATCCCCTCCACCCCCAAACTGTAAACCGAAACAAGGTAGCAAAGAGAGTTTCTAGTGAGGGTCTCTCAGCCCGAAGCTTAATCTATTCTAGTCCCCAACAGGGCTCTTTCCTCCTGTTTGGTACTTCTGTGAGAGTATTTGGGGATGCTACCATTGTGATTTGGCATGACTGTCCTATCCCTTACCACAGCCATGGTATCTTTCAGAGATGTTGATTTCATGTGCAGAGGCATGGACATTCCTGCTGTGGGGAATTCCTCTTGTGCCGTTTCCTCAAACATCTCCCAGATCCTTCATGTCTTTGGATCTCAGGATTTTTTTGAAGTCAGTTCCCATCATATTTCTACTTCTTGTTTTCCCATGTGATATGAGGTACTTCCAGGCCCTTGCCTGACCTTTATACACATAGCTCTTTTCCTTTGTCCCCTCTCCCCTGGGTTCTGTCGTGCCTGGGCGCAGCTTAGATGTGAGCCTGCCTGGTGCTGCCAGGGCTGGCAGCAATATACATCCAATAGCCACAGCAAAGCTTGCTGAAACCTTGTGCTGGGGTACAGAATAGTTCATTCTGGCAGACTCTGCCCCACAGTCTGCCAGCAGGATTATTTTTTTTTTGTGTGTGTACTCGTAGTATCTCCAAAATCTCCTTACTTAGAGTTTATTTAAAATTGTCATTTACATGTCCTAAATTTTAGTGCATCAGGTTTTTCATTCAGGGCTATAGGGATGAATGGAGCCCAGTAGGCATACACTAAGTGTGGTAACAAGTGCACCACGTCCTTTAGCAAGGAGCTTCTTTTGTTCATTGCCCATTTGCCACTTTGTCAGTTGCATGGGTTGAAATTCTCTCGTGGGTTAAATTCTCTGAGATAGTTCATAGCTAGCACAGTTGAGTGCTTTGCAAATGACTACCTCAAAGCAGAAGTCTCACTCTGATGGAGAAAATAATTAATTTTAACTGGCACATGCTTTCATTTAAATATTTAGACAATTTCCTATTTGCTTGGTATGCTGAAAGCAGTGAATAATTGAGCTATGTGAAATGGAAAGAAATTACATAACAAAGTTTCACAGGCCTGTGGGAAGACCTGAATTTGCTCAGTCTTGCTCTGCTGCATGAGGCTGTTAAGTTTTTGCCTTGCAAAAGCAGATGAAAATGTAGAAAGTGTATCAGACCCATCATCTCTTGGGAGCTTGACTCCATCTGTTATGAACTTTTCCAACAGTCGTTTCTTAGGACATTTTTCACTGTCAAATGAACAGCTGTCACTGTTGCATTTTGCTTTTTGGGGATATATTCTTAGAAATTAATTTCTTTGCCCATATCAAGAACTCCTAACTTTTTTCCTTCCCATTCCTGGATCACTTCACTGCTGCCATGGTCAATATTGAGTAATAATGAGTTTTCCTGTAAGTCACCTCAGAGTGCACACTTTTAAATGGCTTCTGTTTGCATCCATTTGACTCTTTGAGGACTTTCTATTCTGACCTGTGGGTGCACACAAACAAAAGATTTTTTTTAAAAATGGAACTGCCAGAATAAAGTTCTTTTTCATCATGGTGGCATGACTGATTCCTCCAAAGTAATGCTAAGTATTGCTCACATCATTGTTACTATTGGTTTTTTTTTTTAGTTATTTTTATTAAAGTTATTTTATTAAAGTTATTTTTATTATTTATTAAAGACACAATAAAGTAGAATGACTTAAAACTGCAGACTTATTTTGCATCACAGCTACTGAGATCAGTGTCTCTGGGATGATCTTCCATTCTGTGTCGCTCATTTGCAGTTTTCTTACCAGAACACTGTTTAAGACATTCTCTTGCTGAATGCTGGTTTTACCACATGGCTGCAGGCCATCTGCTGTTTATACTTCCCATCTATATTAGCTTCATTTTTTGACACAGCGATCAGAGGATGACAGTTGCTTGATTGAGGAGCTCTGGAAATATTGGTGAAATAATGCTGTAGCACTGGTGTCCTTGCATGTAAAACACCTTTTTCTAGTGCAGGTGAGCTAGAATAAGTTGTCTCACATTTTCCAGTAAATGCATGATGAACGTCATGAGGTTGACTCTCTTTCAGATTGCTGTGTGGAGTTTCAGTTGCAGTAAGAATCCATTGTATCACTGGAAGAAAGTACTGCTTATGCTGAAAGCACCACAATGTGTTAACTCAGATGGGTGGGAGGCCTTAATCAAGTTATGCAAGAGATCAGACTGTGAAATTTAAGGAGTAAATTTGATGAAGAAGAGTGAAAATGCAATCCCGAATCTGGCATTTTTGTTGGGTACAGTGGAGTAAACACTGTAACTGCTTTTGCTAAAAAGACTGGTGCCTCTGTGATAGAGTGACAGTTTATTTTAATTTCTCTGGATATTGTGGGTTTTCTTTTTAAAAATATATTTCATTTATCACAAAACTAATATCTTGAAAGTGCTGAGCTTTGAGCATACTCAGGCTTTATAATGTACTCTCTATTGTTAGCCTTCAGACTGGTTTTCCGACATTGGAATCCAACTAAGCAAGGTGATTTCCATCTTTTCTCCAGGATGAAGTAGCAATTGCACTCCTTTCTCCTTGAATGCCTGAGGCAGTCCCACAGCAAACTGTTTTCCAGCTTTGTACTTCACTTCTACAAGATTCATCACTAAAAATGAAATGATTGTATTTTTTTCAGAGTTCTTATCTTTATCTGTTTTCAATGGTCAGCATGCAGGAAAGAATGGTAGGTTTCTCTGGCTGGTTTTCTGTTGTGCTGGGACTCTTAATTTCAAAGTCTTTTCAAGTCAACAGAACAAGCTGACTTCAAATGAGGTAAATCCACATTCTTATGTTTAGTTGTTGATTCCACAGAATGGACAAAGCCTGACAAAGAGGCAGTCCTGGTCCCACAGGTCATTTATACTTAGAGCACAGGATGTTAAAATTGAGGTGTAAACCAGTTTGTGTTTAGGTCTGGAAGCAGCATACATGCCTTGTTAGTACTCTTTTCTCCTTGTTTAGGCTTGTACCAGACATGTTTCACACTATCCTGGTATGTAGGTGGAATCTCATATGTTGAAAGATAATTTTTTTATGATCTCCTACTCTTCTTACTTTTGGCCTCAGAACTGTTACTTGCGGGGTGAAGGCAAACATTTCTGTGCCGCTTTTAGGAAGCCTTTCCTGGTTCTGATTGAAATTGCAACGGTGCCTGTGCATCTGCTTGTGTGGAGAGTTCGTTTGGAGCAATTTATCTCTTTTTCTGCTGTTAATGGATTCAGAGCCTACAATCATTCAAAATTTGTAAATACTGAGGGCTCTAGCAGTGCAACCTGATAGCTAGCCTTAGATGTTTAAATGAGTTCTGCTTCGGGACTTCAAAGGTATTACAACACCAAGGTTAATGATGCCTGGGTGACCTTCTAGACTGTTATCCAGAGCTAATAGATTTTAAGATGAAAAAGAGATTGTTTATGATTTTCTTTTAAAAATGTAATGATTGACATGAAATAACAACTTGTTTGGGTAACCTAGGATTTAAATTATAAAAGGTCATGTTCAAAAAATGTTAAGTTCTTTACTGTGTATTTTTCTGTCTCTCACTATATTGAACAAACCCTATCAGCTCTGCTTTTCTTCCACTTTTCATCTAGCTTGTGTCTATATTCAGCTCTGTATTTGAAAACCTGTGAACTTACAGTAGTTTCACTCCCTGCACAATTTCTGTTGCCCCAGGCTGGTGTGTGGAATGTATGCTTGCTCTGCAGACATTAACCAAATATCTCTGCAAGCCTTAGTAATTTTGACCTGACAGAAAGATGGGGTCTGGGAAAACAGTTCCCTGCAGTATTTACTTGAGCCTTCCTTCTGACTGCTCACACCAAAATTAGCAATCAACGTAGACACTGGGTGGTTATGCCACACATGGATTTATGAGCTTGCATAAACATCTTGTTAATAAAAGTTTAAATATTTACACTGAGATTCTGCTGCCTTCTGGACCTTTGTAAGATTATTTCTGAGCAATGGAGGTGGGGTTTTATAATTGAGAATATTCTATGACTGACTTTTTACCCTACAACTGCTTCAGTGCTTTTTAAATCAATGATTACAGAATAGTTTGTGCTATTATCAGGGCTTAAGTGTTAACTTCACCCTTTCATGGTCCTGGTGAAGACTGAGCATTTGAGTAATACTGTGTAGCTTTGAAAAAAAAGCAGTTTTATATCAGACATTGAAGCAAAATTAGAGTGCTGACTTTTACTGGTACGTTTGAATTCTGCAGTGAGAGGGCGTATTTCTGTGTAGGAAAGGCTTGTGCTAACTGTTCCTCTTAAGGACCCAGTATAAATGTCCCTAAGTGAGACTCCTATTGTTTTTTGGTGAGACTTGAAATTGGGGCACTAAATTGGAAATCATCACAGCAGGTTAAACGTTAAACTTCTTTCTATTTAGCTGGATCTACATACAAGAAAATACACCCTTGGCATTCCAGACATATCCTATTGACAATCTTATGGCAAACAATTCAGAGCTAAAATATCATGCTTTAAACAATACTTTCTGTGCTTTATGTAATATTTCTCTTTCAGTTGCATAGAGAACTAGAACACTTTAGTGGAAGCAAATAGTTACCATGAAAATGAGAAGAAGCATTTTTTCAAAACAGTAGTGGGGTGAAAATGGTGAGTGCCGGGGAGATGATTAAGAGCTGAGTGCATCTGATGGAAGGACTGACTTATAATAAGTGACTGGGTGCTGCACTTGAATGTGGTGGAACTTGGAGGAGCTGCAGACTGCCAGATGTCACTCATTGAACAATGGAGTGACAGGTCTCTTTTTCAGGAAAACAGCAATGGCCCCCAGTCATTGTGGAAGGGGGAATTGTGAGATGAGGCCATTTGTGTCAGCGAAGCAAATTACAGCTCCAGCTTTCTGCAGTGGTTCTCTTAATATTTTTAGCATAACTTTAATTAATTCAAAGAACTAGCTAATCTTGATTTTTGACTCTTTTCAAAGTTTAGGGGGATTTAAAAGGTTAAGTGATGACTTAGGAATTTTACAATTAATATGGATGGTGGCTCTCTGTTGCTGTTGCTACGTCGTTCATCTCAACATACAGTAGCTATGGGAACAGAGCTATTGGACTGTGCAAAAGGAATGCAAACATTTCAATGTTTGTTTGCCATTTGTCAGAGTAATTTTCTCAGAAGTCTTAATATGATTTCCACTTGGTCTTGGCTCATTCGAGCCTAAGAGTCTAACCATGCCATCTCCCTCCAACAGAGTCAAACAGGTCTCTTTTCTCTTTATTCTTACAAGTCTTTCTGCAAAATTCTGCTTTGTTGGCAAAGTTGTCTCAGTGTTTCTTCCTCCTTGACTGAGCAAGATCACTGAGTAAAATACAGCTGTAGACAACAAAGGAAACCAAATGGGCATGGAATAGCCTCTCTAGCTAGCTTCACTGCTTAGGACACACCTTAGTCACAGAATCCTTGATTTCTGGGAATATGGTGGTGCTGAGCAATTTAAAAATGCATGATTTAATAGTTTATTAAAACAAAGAGTAACAATAATCTTACTGTACTTCAGAAAATGTAGCAATCAACTACAAGGAATAAGGGGCATTAAGCAGCTGATCCAGAAAGCACCTTTGTAAACAAGAGGTGCTCATACTCAGTAGAATCTACAAATACATATGTATACATATGTATTTATATGTAAAAAAAAAAAATTAAAAAAAAATGCAATTTAATTATAGGTACAAATGAAAATTGTAACTTAGTGCTTCTACAAAACATCCTTACATAATGCTACAAAGTTCCTGTCCTTTCCTGACTGAAGATCTGACGAAATTATGTGTATGTATATTAGACTACTTTACCTGTGCACTATTAAATGTTGGTTGTCTTGGGGAGGAAGAGAAGTACCATAAATACTGCTCTTTTGGAAAGAAATGGCAGCTGAAGTAAGATACTTATGTTGATGAAGTTAATGTGTGCAGCACGACTCTGTCAAAACTTGGCTTAATACATCGTAAACAATTTGCCATAGAGAACTGGTATATGTGAGATAAAGGCAGCCACAGTGTCCTAGCTTCTAACAGCAGAGTATAGTTGAGTTTGAATCGCAAGAGCTTGATCCAGGCTTATGTTTCTGGCTTCATATCAAACTAGTAACATCCTACTTCCTAGGAGATGAACTAAAATAAATCACCCATGAAGCCGGATTCTGCTTCTTGCTTCTATCTGTTCTGCTGCAAGTAAGATTTCTTATGAAAATCACCATGGATACATGATCCTTATAATCCTGTGAATCTTTTTCTGATTGTCTGCTTAGCTGCAGAAAGTTAACTAAAGCTATGCCTAAGAGAAATGAGCTGCTGCCCCTTTCCCAAAACTGCAAATCAAAGTCACTCGCTTTTGGGTCATTCGACCATTTCTGCCGTGGCAAAACGTGAAAAGTGCTTCATGTGCATTGCAGTGGGATCTGGTGGTGTTTTCCAGTAGCAGAGAAATAAAACATGGTGCAGGAGCTTGCTTAGGCATCTTTGAAAAGATTGGAGCAGCAGTCTGGAAGCAATTGCCTTGACACAGAGCTCTTTCACAGAGACCTGTGCATGCTTTAGCAAACTAATTAAGCCTTTATTCAACAACCAGTATGATTACTATGGACCAGTTGGCTACTACTAATAAACTGGCAAAATCAATACTCTGATTTGCATCAGCATGTTCCTTCTGTGAAAATATGACTGTTTAGTCTCTGATTTTCTATCTGTTGCTTATAGGCATGAATTCAAGTCTCTTGAGCTTGGTGACGTAGGGTACATTGGACATCACAGTCACTGTTGAGAGCACATCCTAGACTGCCCACAGCTGGTTGTTGGATAGGCACTGATTGGAAAGGCAAGGATTGAGGATCCTGATTTTAGTAACTGGAGCAGTATTTTGTATATCACCATGCTGCTGCCATTACAATCTACTGCTAAGGGCTTTCAGTAAAAGTAGCACAAATGACTTACGCTCTATGTGTCCTTTCTGGGTTCCTCCTTAGCACAGCAGATGTGGTGTCATTGTCTGCTTCTCACTGAAAGAGGCTGCATTAAAATTGACTTCTGTTACTGTTTAATGTACTGCCGCAAATGTTGCGTAGATCTGTAAACCAAGACATTTGTTCTTCATTTTTACCAACGCCCTTTCCCTGAACCCACTTCATGAGACAGTTGTAAGATGTTTGTATGTTACCCATCTGTACTGGACGCACGATTCTTGAGCTCTGACTCTTACTACAGTCTCATTTTAAAGTGTCTTGTATCAATAGATAGTGCAGCTATACTAAGGCAGCCATGTTTCACACAATACTGCCTACAAGAAGGCTGGGGAGGGACTATTTACAAGGTCTTGTAATGACAGGATGAGGAGTAATGGGTTTAAACTGAAAGAGGGGAGATTTAAGCTAGATGTTAGGAAGAAGTTCTTTACAGTGAGGGTGGTGAAACACTGGCCCAGATTGCCTAGGGAGGTTGTAGATGCTCCCTCCATGGAGGTGTTCGAGGTTGGATGAGGCCTTGAGTGACCTGTTGTAGTGGGAGGTGTCCCTGCCTATGGCAGGGGCTTGGAGCTAGATGATCCTTGAGGTCCCTTCCAACCTAAATCATTCTATGATTCTGTGATTCTATGAATGTTGAGTAGTGTAATACGAAATTGGTGGAGGCTGGGAGAAATTCGGAATTTCTTTGCTACCTAAGTCTTTGATAGCCAAGTTTCATAAAGCTAATGATGCACCATAAGAGAAAGGGGAGAGTAATTTGTAGTGTTAAGGTAGTGTATGAAGGAAAAGGTAACATAGGTCAGAAAGCAATGGTGAAGAACAGAAGACTGTGCAATCTGTCATTGCTCTTTGTAATGGAAAATGTGCTCAGAAATCAGTTCCAACATACAAAAGCAATTTATGTAGGTATGGCAATGTAAACAGTTATAAAAATAGAGACATTGGTTGCCACCTGTAATTTCACATATCTGTTAAAATAAAAATAATATTGATGAATAACTGCATTATTTTCCATCTGCTGTAGATTCAACTCAACGTGAGATTTTTTTCAACTTGTTTAACAATTCTCATGCCCTTTTTCTGCTAAATGTTGTGGCAAATGTAGATTGCTGAGGTTCTTAGGTCAGTTTTGCATCTCAACTACACTGGATAGCCATTTGCCAAGAATGAGTTAAGTACACAGATTTTTTTTTTCTGTACACTTTGCTGTTAAATTTCATTTAAAATATTGCCGTGCCTGATCTCATGCACTTGACTGTACCACTACCTCAGTGACACTAGGCACTTTGGGCAAACCAGGCTTGCATCCAGACAGATGCTGAGCTCCATTGCTGGAGTTGAAACTACTGGTCTGAAAGAGCTTTTGTTACTTGATGATTTGCTGTTTTGTTTTGGTGTTTGCTAATGCTGTACCTTTCTTATCTGGTCGAGGACAACATCTTAGCCTTGTGTACAACAGATAGCGTAATAGGACATTATCTGACTTACAGCTGTGGCTGTGGCCGAGGAGTACTTTTTGTTTGCAAGGATCCCATGGAAAATGCAGTAAAAGCTGGTCTTACGGCAGCATATTTATTTGCTTGTTTACTGTTAGACCATGCTCAGCATGGACAGTGGCAGTGAGTAACTTAATTTTGTGAATTACAGCAATTCTTCACACTTCAGTAGCTCATGTTCGGGCTAGTCATCCTAGTTTAAATCTGTGCTTTAACTTTTCACAGTACCTTCAACTTTCAGATTCTACACACGAGCTTTTCTTTGTAACTGAGCCATTTAACAGGTGGGAAATAAACAGCTCTGCAATGCATTCCCACTTGCTGTGGATAACCGTTGATCAAAATTGAGCACAGATTGACAGCCTCAATGTAGTCCCCGTATCTGAATAGCGACGGTTTTCTATGCCTTTCAATACCAAATCAGAAAAGGAAGCCACATCCTTTTCTCAGATCTTATTGCCTCTTTACAGACTCCAGACTTTGTTTCCTGGTAAATTTAATTCTAGTCATGGTCTAATGTCTCTTTTTCTAACACGAGAATGTGTACGTGCGCAGTTGTTCTCCTGTTGCAGTCTTCTCCGGTCTCGTTATTAACAGAACCATCAACTGCTTGATTATGTCACATGAGAGGAAACAGAGCTTTGTATTTTCTTAGAAATTAGTGCAAAGTAGCATTACAGAGTGCTAATGGAAAGTCAGGCTTTTAATTACATCTTGGTGTAGTCAAATATTTAATTAATTGTTTCATGTTCTTGCAGCTATCATTAAGATTCTCTTTCCACATGCTTAATCACATGCTCTGAGTCTTCCTAATCCCAGTGGTGCACCCTGCTCCACAGCACCATGCTGAGGTGCTAATCAAGGGGAGGCTCTACATATCTGCAATGTACAGTGGGGAAATGGTATTGTACCTTGCAAATGTAAAGAATATGCTTTCAATAACCTTTTAAACCCCATTAAACTATTCTGAGGGGGGTGATGCTCAGTTGAGAAGAGAATTATTCACTCTTGATCTGTATAGGCAGGTGTAATACTTTTCTCTGGCTATTAGCTTGCAGATACTGATATCCATTCAGGTTTACCATTGATGTGAATGTTTTCCAGCTGCTGCTTGGTAGTAGGAATGTATTTCTAGTAGCTGAGGATCATATTTAAATAACTGTAGATGCTGTGCAGTAGGCTGTTTATGAAACACTTAATCTTTGAAAAAGAGTATTGAGTATGAAGTTCAGCAAAGTCATCTAGTTTCAGGGCCTCTGGTTCAGTATTCTTTGATCAAGCTTCTAACTTAATTCATAGGGCTAGCAAACAGTGCTGGAGTCCAGCAGGGCATTATTTTGTAGTTTTTCAAGTGAAACTGCAAAATTACTCTTTGTGATCACAGCATTTTGTAAAGACTAAGTTCTTGCTTTGTACAGTTCCCTTTATTTATCATTTCAGGAAAGATCATAAGGGGAAAATCTCAGAAGCACTTCACTGAATTTTGGAAATAAAATTTGGAACCTAAAACAAAGTGAAGAAACTCCTGTATCTTCAACAATACTGAAATTGCACATTGATTTTTATCTGAATTACTTGATATAGTAGATAATACCTCTCTATTAGTCTGAACAAGTTTTTAAACTGCTTTTATTTTAATCTGGCCTGATAGGAAATAGTTACTTGCCAGTTGCTAAAAATAGGAATGACACAGGAGAAAAGATGGTAAAAAATATCCAGGCAAAACAGTTGAAATGGCCCAACAGACAGGCAATTTAAAATTCTCATGTTTTCATTTGCGGATTAGTTCTATGCTATAAATAACATCAATAAAATCAAATGATTGTTAGAGTGCTCCAGCTGGAAAACTACTCAGAGCACCAAAAATATCAGTTAAGTGCAAATGAGCGAAGGAATTTATGTCAAAACACTCCAGAAGCTTAGTAGATGGAGAGCTAGTAGCATAGATCATCTTGCAGTGACACATTGTAGGTAGCTTGTAAATTACAAGATTGTTACTGGCTTTTGAACTTTAAAGTTAATTTATTATTTTAGGAGAATTTTGGATTCTCCATGTAGGTTTGAAATGGAAAAAATTGTTGGGAGTGCCTCCTTTCTCTACCTGTACTGATTCAGAGAGACTCCCATCTCTGCACTCCTAATATACCAGCTACCAGAGACTCAGTTCTCTTCTGTCCACAATCCTCTTTTCCTCTGTGGGCTTGTACAGTCCTTTGTCAGGCTTATTTCAAGTGTTGCTAGATGTCTTGACTCCTGAATATGTAAGGTTAACTTGTCAGAGCACACCAAGGAAAAAGACTCACACAAATTTTAAAGCAAATTTAAATAAGTCTTGTATTTCTTGAATTTATCTGAATACTGGGGCTCACAAGTACTAATGATTGAAATAAATTTGCATTCATTTTTATAATGAATGTTTCAGATAGCTTTCTGTCCCTGTAAGCATGCAGTGTTCCCAGCCTTAAGCATTTAAAAGAATGCTATTATAAGAAACCATGAGACAAAAAAATGTCTTTGGGATTTAAGACTCTTTTAGGACTTTTCTTGCTAAAGTGAGGGTAAAATTTAAAATCTTAGATTGTTTTTGTAATTAATACTAGAGTTGATGCTTAAAAAATTCTAAATACTCTGAGGTTATAAAGAAATTAAGAGATAACAACTTATTTAAAGAATTCAAAGAAACTGAGTTCATTTGAAACTGAGTGTTGTGTGGTTATGATCCCATATTACTTCACTTCCTTCTCAGACTAGGATCTTTAAGATGTTTTGGCACACATAACATTTTTCCTGACTGGCTTTTGACAAACCTGATAATGAAAGTAGTTTTATTTTAGCTTAAAAGAAATAAAAACAACCCACCCCATAATCTTTTCACTTCCTCTGTAACAGTTTTTTTAAGTTTTTACATGGAAATTATGCTACTTTGGAAATTCAGCCTAAATTTTTTTACCTTTTTTCCTTTTCTTTTAAGATCAATTTCTAACCACTGACTACAAAACAGGTTGTGGACAGACACTGATATTCAGGTTTTTTTTGAAAGCCTCATATTGACATAATTGCCACAATATGCTACATGGAACCAGAGGTCTCTGCAATAATATGTGGATGGCCTCCATCTACTCATAATGAAAAAAAACCCACCACAATTACATAAAAAATGTACCCTAAATAAAATAATCTAAGTCAGTGGGTACAAAGTTAGAGGTTTACAAATTTGATCTGTGACTTCGAGTCCACACTGCAGTTCTCTGTTGCTGCTTGCACCTCGGTGTAAGTATTAAGGCCACAGCTGTTCTTCATTCCCGTGGTATTACTTACCTGGCCAAATTTGTCCTAATGATCTTAATTTAATTACTAAGGCTTCTCAAACTCTAGAATACAGACTACTTTGAGTAGATAGTGTGAAAATCCTGCTGCTGGGGGAAATTTTCTTGTCATACTTCAAATCCCTAATTCCTGCCATGCCTTGCAGGATGCCTTTTTATATTCTGGTCCAGTGAGCATCATTTCCAGCAGCACCATGTTGCTACATCTCCTCGTTATTTAATCACACATTAAAGAAAGACTCTTCTAATTTTCATGACTTTCTATGTCTGCAATAACGCAGTTGCTACAGCTAAGATCTGTGGGTAGAAAAGGCATCTTCTGCTGCAGCAAGTGGCAAATACCATTCTGAATTTTGAAACTTGTGTAATATTTAAAAGGTCTTGAAAGTCAGTGAACCAGTTTGGAGCTTCCTCTTGCATCTATTCAAATTTAAATTACTGCTTCTAAAAGAGATGTCTTTTAGATGTCTTAGACATGCCTCAAATTAATAAACAGGATTAATATAGCACTAATCATGACGCATTAGTCCAGCACCGTAAAAACGTAATGAAAGCAGGTTAAAAGGGGTTTATTGTAGTTTTTCAAGCATTTGTGATGTTCTAAGCAAAATTACTTTGTTTTCTTACATCTGTTTTTAATAAAACACTACAATATTTGCCAAGCAGTAGCTTCATCTCTCTCCAGCTGGATAAACCTGAGCTTTCTTAGCTTTAGACAAAAATCTGTCTCCTCAAGTGAACCGAAACTGAGGGAAATGTCTGTATTTGGAACCATGGTTCAAAATGCCCATGTACAGATATTCTCAGCCTAGAGGCATAAATGCAGAGGAGCTTTCAGCAGTATGTGAAAATGCTCAATTATACTTTGTATTGATGTCTGTCTGCCTTTGGTTAGAATAAATAATTTTTTAAATAGCCATGGGCTGAAAGCTCTTTAAGCTGAAGGAGGGACTGAAAGATCTCTATTAATAGCTTTCTGTACAGCGTGTGGGCCTTGGACAGTAAGGGCTTTTCAGTTATGTGGTCTGAGTTAACCAAAATTGTAAATTGACATACATACACCCTTGATGGAGGGCTAGTCTACATTAAGTGCAATACAATCTAAAGCAATTGCTAAGCTTCCTGAACTGCAGAAATTGAATTGTGGCCGTAATTAGGTATTAATTACATTCATTGACACAAAACGTGAGTCAGTGCTCAGGTGAGGGGTGGGAAAGGATTGCATACAGCTTGACAGCTATCCCTGCAAAGTTATTTTTATTTTGCTTTATTTAGTGAGTTTAAAATTGATAACTCTAAGATGAAGAGATTTCATACTAATACTTGAATGGAAAACAAAACCAAGCTGTTTTGTTGGAATGAGATAGGCATCTGATCACCTTTCCTGACTTACGTTTTCATTCCTGCTGCATTGTTTGCTCTCCTTTTTTCGGGTAGCTGCTATCTTGGAGTGGTTCTGGCTGAGTAATTATTAAATTTGATTTCTGCCTCACATGGTTTCAACATAAATCTCTTAGTGTAATCCATGAATTGCACTGGCTGCTCACTTTTCATCTTGCCAAATGGACTTGTTAGCCTCTAGCCTTATGTAACTTTCCCTCTAGCAGAGCTGATCATCCATCCCAATATAACCTGAACCAAAACTAGTAAAAGAAAAGAGAAAGTATAGTCACTGAAGATGTCAGAAAGAATCTTAAACAATCAGGATCTGGAAGTCTGGAATTCAAGGTGACATATCTAACATCTTAACACATGACATGGTACAGTTTATTGCCTGTCATAGCTCTTTAGCATTATTAGAAACACTTTACATTTCAAAGTGAGTTTCTCAAAGCAAATCAAGCAAAGCAGTATTGTGCTGGGAGACAAGATAAAACCACAGGAGATGTGGGTTGTTCTACAGCCCCTTCTGTCAGCTTGCACCACTGAAACTGAAAAGCAGACTCTGACTCTTTACTCTCAGCCATGTAGGACTCGCTCTGGTTTACCAGAATGTGGCACTGAAAAAGCATAATAGGCTTTACGTGTTGGCGTTATTCATTGATGCATACCTGTTCTTCTGGGCCAAGAAGCAGAGCTCCATATATCAGTTTTTGGAGAATATTGCCAGTCTGAATAAAGATTGCCTGAGACATCTTTGTATTTTATACAGCCATTCGAGGAGTGTGAGTAAGTTGTGATGAAAAAGGTGGACAGAGATATTTCTAAGACACAAAAAGAGATCAGCTGCTTAATGCTCTTTGCTTTTCTGATTATTTTGATAATCGTCCCTGAGTAACTGAAGTGAAATTGGTAAGCCTGGTACTTTGTGTGTAATACTTTGTTTTAAAAATGGAGGGAGAAAGGGGAAAAAAAAAAAAAAGGTAAAAATCCAGTATAAATACTCATTCAAAAGATTTTTTTAATGAGTCTGGAATGTGAGATTTTCTTTTGTGTGAAATGTATGCTGTTTAAAAAACCCAAAACACATATTGTGCTTGTGTGAGAACCGGGAGTTGAGAATGGAGACCAGTGCCAAGTGGCGTCCCTCAGGGGTCAGTGCTGGCACCAGTGCTGTTTAACATCTTTGTCAGTGCCATGGACAGAGGAATTGAGTGCACCCTCAGCAAGTTTGCAGATGACACCAAGCTGTGTGGCACAGTCGACTTGCTAGAGGGCAGGGATCCATCCAGAGGGACCTGGACAGGCTGGAGAGCTGGGCCCAGGCCAACCTCATGAAAT
>WBNM01041181.1:76555-96355 GCA_013399055.1 Ramphastos sulfuratus
ACCTGTGCTAGTGGGAGGTGTCCCTGCCTATGGCAGGGGGTTGGAACTAGATGATCCTTGAGGTCTCCTTCCAACCTCACCATTCTATGATTCTATGATTCTATGATTCTGTGATTCTATGATTCTATAATTCTATGGCCTAAGTGGCAAACTTCATCTGCAGCCTGGTAGGAAATTTATTTGGCACATGTGAGTGTCTAGGAGCATGAATGTAAGAAGTTTTCTAAACTGTTGAGTATTCAGGCTTGTGTTTCATTTCATTTGAGCACGTCTTTACTACAGGACATGACAACACTGCTCTGTGGAGCTGAGGGCTGACAAGGCAGTGACACTGCCACTGTGGACATAAGTTTTTTCTTAACATGAGAAATAGTTGTAATTCAGCTCAAAGTCTTTCTGGGATTAATGATGGGTGGTGTTGATAGTATGTGATAACATGGTTTGTATACATTGACAGTTACTACGTTCCCATTCGCACCATGGGATGTGCAGCGCATTGGAGAGCATTAGGTAGCTGGTGGCTGGTTTTGCTTCCCTGTTTTCCTCCTATCTGTCGTGCAGTTGTGGAGCTGCGTGCTGTGGTCAGAAACGGTGTACCACAAGTCCCTGTGGTTTGTACTTAAAAAAAAGAAAAACAAAATTGAGAATTGCTGGTTCATAATTGCTGGAGTACTGTGTGCAGTTCTGGAGCCCCCAGCACAGGAAGGACATGGAAGTGTTTGAGCAGGTCCAGAGGAGGCCACAAAGATGCTCAGAGGGCTGCAGCAGCTCTCCTGTGAAGACAGACTGAGAAAGTTGGGGCTCTGCAGCTTGGAGAAGAGAAGGCTTTGAGGAGATCTTATAGTAGCCTTCCAGTATCTGAAGGGTCCTAGAGGAAGGCTGGGGAGGGACTATTTACAAGGTCTTGCAATGACAGAACAAGGGGCAATGGATTTAAACTGACAGAGGGGAGATTTAGACTAGATGTCAGGAGGAAGTTCTTTCCAGTGAGGGTGGTGAGGCACTGGCACAGGTTGCCCAGGGAGGTTGTGGCTGCTCCCTCCCTGGAGGTGTTCAAGGCCAGGTTGGACAAGGCCTTGAGTGACCTGTGCTAGTGGGAGGTGTCCCTGCCTATGGCAGGGGGTCGGAACTAGATGATCCTTGAGGTCCCTTCCAACCTTACCATTCCATGATTCTATGATTCTATGATTCTATGATAATTGTAAACATGGTTTCGTTGCCTGCAGTGGGGACTTCATGCAAACAGAAGAAGGAAAATACATAACCTAGGGATTGCCATGATCTGCTGTAGGACTGATCTGTCTGTTAAGAATCCTGTTCCTTAGCTGTTTTCTTACAGCTGTGGTGTACACCCAGGGCTTTTTTCAAATGAGCAGCACCATGAGTAGTCTAGAGATGGGAAAGAAAAATGTCGAATCACTTAGAGAATCCATTTGCAAAGTAAAACCAGTAGTTCCAAGATTTCAAAGTTTGTGTATCCATTTCTTACAGCATACTGTAATTTATGTTCTAAGGTCTGTCTCAAGTTTGAATAAAACTACTTTGAGCAGTTAAATGAGCATTAAAATAATACAGCTTTTCCTGTATGGAGTGTTAAACAGATACAATGTAAATGTGGATCCTCAGACATAATTGTCTCCTGTGAGTTTCCCTTACTTGACTGCTGCAAGGCCTTTTTTCAGAAGATGCACACAATTCTCCATGCTCTTGTTAAGGAAATGGCAAGTAAGTTTACTACTTATGCCAGAAGTAATTTATGATATTGAAGAAAAAATGTAAATGAGGATTGCACAATAATTAAAAAAAAAACCAACATTTTGGGGAGGATTGAAAGCATGAACTTGAAATTTCTTCATGTGCCTTGTATTATATGTTCTTTGTTCAGAATAAGGCCAGAAAAATACAACTCACAGGTGTTAAGCCTGAAGAAATTCTCTCTCCCAGTGTGCCTAGACCTCCAAGAATGAGGTCTTCCCACATCAGGTCTTCACTAAGATTGTAGTCTGGAGGACACTGACATTTTTGTTGCTTGCTAGCATCTGGCAGTTAGATTTTTGGAATCAGAGAATTATAGAATCAACCAGGTTGGAAGAGACCCCCAAGCTCATCCAGTTCAACCTATCACCCAGCCCTAACCAATCAACTAGACCATGGCACTAAGTGCCCCATCCAGTCTTTTCTTGAACATCTCCAGGGACAGTGACTCCACCACCTCCCTGGGCAGCCCATTCCAATGCCAATCACTCTCTGTGAAGAACTTCCTCCTAATATCCAGCCTAGATCTCCCCTGGCACAACTTGAGACTGTGTCCCCTTGTTTTGTTGCTGGGTGCCTGAGAGAAGAGACTGACCCCCACCTGGCTACAACCTCCGTTCAGGTAGTTGTAGACAGCAATGAGGTCTCCCCTGAGCCTTCTCTTCTCCAGGCTCCCTCAGACTCCTCACAGGGCTGTGCTCCAGGCCCTTCACAAGCTTTGTCACCCTTCTCTGGACATGTTCCAGTAGCTCAACATCTCTCTTGAATTGAGAGGCCCTTTCGAGTGGAATGACTCTTTTGGTGGCACTCAGAACAGTTAAGTGGTCTGCAAGCTTAAAGTGTGGTATTGAAATCCATGAAATAATCCAAGAAATAATGATGGAGGGGAAAAAATTGAAGCAAGAGGTGAATTAGAAGGAAATAGTCCTGTTACCTAGGCTTGTATCACCTTGCATGGTTTTGTGATTAGACATGGTGACAGTGTCTTAAGTATTTGAGGGAGGCAAAAAGCAGCTGGCCATAATTAGAATATTATGTGTGGAATCTCACTTCTCACTTGGCTGTGCATGTTCCTGAGACCTGAACAATTCGAAAGATGTGTGCAGTACCACCTCTGAAATTTGGATCATTTCCTATTTAGGAACTTAATTCTAGGATACCAAATAGAAAGCTTAGACTAGTGTAAAATATTATTAAACTGCTTTCTGGGAATTCATACACAAACACTAAAGTCATGTGGCAATTCAGAAAGAATAAGGAGGAGGCACATGCTTATATTTTTGGCTTAGGCTTTCAGGTTATTTTGAAATCTGCAAACTGTTTCTACAAGTGTTGTTCTTGTACTCTCTGCAAAACAAGTGTTTACAGCAGAGTTTCCCCTTCCCACTGCGTGCCTAACAATAGTGTGATTAAAATCTCAGTCTGGGGCAGGCTGACTTTTGGCTGCCTTCGTGTACCTGCATGAGCATGTCTGCAAGCTGCTTGTATTATTCAACAAAAAGAACATGTGCAGTTAATTGGGATATGGGAAAAATGCTTCCAATGTGAGCTGGATCTCAAGCCTGTAGGAAGGCTGGTAGACTGCATGAGACAGATGGGGCAAGCAGAAATCGATGGTGGCATTTCTAATTTAAGCAATCAGAGCACTGGATGAGCTGAATGCACTGGATGCAAAAATAACATTTTATGCTTCTTCTGTGTTGCTTAGTTTTTAATATTGCTTGTGTTTCCATTATGAACAATGCAAAACAGCCTTGCAGGACCTGCCAGGGATGAAATTGTAGGCACTGGCAGTTGTGTGTATTCCGCTGGGCAGTGTAGTGTTGCATTGGATCACTTCTGAAAAAGATGTTGTGATTAAACACTGTGATTCTGATTTGAAACCAGCAAGAGGAAAGAATCAAATAATGCTAATATCAGAATGGATCAGCTGTAGACAATTGTCTAAAAAGAACAGGAGTGATGTTACTTCTGTCCATATTATTTGGTCTGGTAATAGATGTTATCTCTGCCTACGAAACACAGCCTCACCAGAGGTGAGTAGGGAGTTTGCACATCACCGTGCATTTCTTCCCTGCTGCTCATTGACTCAGGAAGGCATGACAGGTCCATGTTCAGCTCATGTTTTCTGCAAGATGGCAGCTGGCTGGAGAAGCTAAGGGTATATTGGCTTAAAGAAATATGGTTCTTATACTTGGGAGCACGAATGCTCCTACAGACCAGCTCTGCAGCTCACAGGCCAGTACGCTGAAGTGGCTTTAATATATGTGGTGACACACAGTGAGACTGCACCAGGCAATACATTAATGTACTTGTTTCCACAGACTCTTCTGCAGCTAGAGTAGTGCTGGTTTGAGGGAGGGGGAAGAATGGGAAGGAAGGAAGGAATTTGGAAGGAATTCAGAAGGAATTCATAAGGAAGGGATTTAGAAGGAGTTTGGAATTTGGAAGGAAGGAAGGAATTTGGAAGGAGGGGCAGAGAGGAGGGAAGAGGAGGGGAGCATAGGAGAGGGGAGGGAAGGAGAGAATAGGAGAGGGGAGGAGAAGAAAGGAGAAGGGAAGGGAGAGGAAGAGCAGGGAGAGAAGGGGAGTGGAGGGAATGGGAGAAGAGGATGTGAAGAGGATTGAATGTGACTGAGACCTAGCATTTCTGTTCATTCTAAGTGACATCTTTTATTTCATAAAAGTTTCATAAACTCTTGTGAAAATTGTTTGGAAATCCCTTATTCCTTACATTTCTATGTATGTCTCTTTATTAAAACTTACTTCTCCCTCTTTTTTTTTTTAACATTTAACATATGTGTAGAGGGACTCAATGAGGTACTGAGTTGTAATGGTTTCTTTAAGATCTTTATATTTATTTTGAGCAGCTGGGGATGAGGCAGTTTCTGAGACTGGTATTTCCTTTGATTTGAAGTGTTGAAACCCTCCCTTAGGGGGAATGTGCGTTTTACAGCCCTTGTCTGCAGGCTACGTGAGATAAGTCATGCCTGGAAACAGGCTTGTGCAAGGGTTGGCCTGACCCACCAGATGCCAAATTGCAATGAAGGCAGTGGGATTTCAGAAGATACTGTTTTCCTGAACTGGCTTTTCTGGAGGTAGACTAACCTCCGTAGCTTTGGAAGTGTAGATCTGGCAACCAAACTGTGGTAATATACAGGTGATAGCTGTGGTTTTGTTCCTTCCTGATGTACTGCTCTCTGTGCTGAGAATGAAGGTGGTAGTAAGTCCATTCCTGTAATAGCCAGAGCCTTTCATGAAATGTGAAAGTGCATGCTAGATGAAATACATCAAAATTTGTAAGCACAGAAGAAATCTAAATGGGCAGACAGATCTTTGCTGACTGGGGACTTTTTCAGTGTGGAAGCACAATTTAATATGTAAAACTTAATTTAATATTTACTTTCCCAAGCTGCACCAATACATGCTGCCTGTGTGCCAGGGACTCTGATCTATCAGATCAGGTGTAAAATCTGAAATGATCTATGAGTTCTTCCTGCTGTATTATGGTCTTATTAACTCTATTTTGGGACACCGTTATCCCAAGAAATCACAATTAACATGAATATTGAAAGTACTTAACATGCTGTAGGTAACCTTTAGACATGATATTTTGTAATACAAATATAGTCATATTATTTTTTCTATACAATAGGAAAGGTATCTGTGCAAGCTCTCCAGTTCTCTCTTGTTTTTTACAGCAGAATGGAAACTTGAGGATGAGCACAATGAACAGAAGCACTCTGAAGAAGTCCTTGCTTCAGTTGTAGGACTTCCCCACAGTGATCTCTTCCGGGAGAAGAGCAACACAGTCAGAGAATATTGAGCAGTCTGAGAAGCAGATGAAGTCTATTATACTTCAAAATGTCATATTTAACCTTGCTGTTCTGAAGCACTGGTCTGCAAACTGGCTCATCAAAATTCTCTGAAAACAACTGATATATTGCAATTTCTTATATAAAATCTGCTTCTAGACTGTCTCTTTTCCTTTCAGTAGTGAAGAATTCAGTTTACAGGAATGGTGCTCAGCATCAAAATTTTCAAGGATCTTGATATTGGACATGCCTGCTACAAAGTGCACTCAGCTGGTAGCTGTTAGAGTGAGTTCAAAAATCACTGTGTCAATGGTTGTGCAAAATAACTGAAGCTGTACTGGGATTTAGCCTGCATGGTGAATAGTTATAGGCAATTTTCCCCTGTGTCTGTCATTCATAAGCTGGATGCAATGATTATGGGGCTTAGGGAGAGGGAGGGGAAATGGAAGAGGCTGAGCAGTAGAGCTGGGGCCATCAGTCTCACTGGGGCAGACAGTCCTTTGGTGGAGTGGAGTAAAAAAAAGTTTGTAATCTTGCAAGTGTTAATATGCAGGTAGTAATACAGAGTGGATTTCGCACTGTATGAATGCGTACCTCTGTGGCTTAATGTACTTTGCTGTTTGTTTCACTTGCAAGACTTTTCACTGAGTTTCACTTTTATGTGGCACCAGGCAGGATTATCCCTGTAAGAATGTCCAGCACAGCCACAGTGATTTTAAGTGGCTTGCTCTACGTGCTACTTTCCTTCCAGGTATAGCTGGTTGTCATTTAAAAGTTTTTAGGGTTTACTTTGTGTCTGCTGCACCCTGAGACTCTCTGCTTCAGATACGTTCTTCAGAGCGTTAAGAAACCTGCTTCAGGCAAAGTAAGGTGGGACAGAGATTAGATTAGCATCTGTTTGAGGCAGTGGAGCATGTAGGGGCAAGTGTTTCTGGAGAATGTGACAAGGGAGCCCAGTTATTGGGAGGCTGGGAAGTGGAGGAGTACTATTTGTAATTCATGTGTAAGGGAGAAGGCAGTATTTGTAATTCACGTGTAGGGGAGAAAGAACGTTGTAGCATTGCTGCCTGCAAGGATGGGCAACCACCCTGGTGATTGCTGCACTTTTGCATAATAGCTATGATGATCATCTAGGCAGCTTTTCAGTGGGGGGATGTGAGATGCAGTGAATCTGTTCTATTATAAAGTAGTTGAAATTGTGCTGGAAGGTGGCAGTCCATTTGCAATTGTAAATATTTGCTCACAGAACATAATGATAGTTTCTGAATCTCATCTCCATCTTCTGCTCCAGTATCTTGAGCCAGTTGGCTGTGGTGCAAATTAAGACACAGTGATTTCTCAGCATACCTCTGAGTAAAGACAGTGCATGCTTCTTTCCGTAGCTTGGGACCACAGTTCTCATATGTATGCCTCTCTACTTACTACAGGTGCTTTGGCACATGCATTCAGTAGCCAGCTCTATCTGAGGGTAAAAGGTGGAAGAAAACACAAATTGTGCTAAGTTACTGCTGTCCATAAAATAGCAAAATCTGAAAAAATACAGAAGAGGCAGCAAAAGACATTAGGCTCACAGTACCTGGGCTTTGCTGGGAAACAAATACAGGCTTAATCAGGGATTGCAAATTGGCACATAACACATGACTTCAGTATAAATCTCTGATCCCATTAACTTGCAAAAGCCTTTTCAAAGCCTTTGGTTATAATTGTACATAAAAAAATAAGCTGGAGTTTACGGAGTACCAAGAAGCCTGTAAATTTGTCACATAACAAACTAATGCCTATAGGCTGCCTTAAAAACTTTAAAAGCTGATATCTCTGCCATGGAGGTAGAGATTAGATTACTGAACTGTGGCTCCGTGGAAGCTAATCCTTTTATTGCTGTTGCCTATAACATTTCAGACAACAAAGCAGTGTTTCAGTAACATTGTGTTACCATTTTGCAGAGCTGTTTGCTAACCCTTCAACAGTATTTGCAAATTGTTACTCTTTTCGAGAGCTGAAATCAGAAAGTTCTCTGCTGACTCCATCTCATTTTTGCCCATGACATGAGGAAAGTCCACTGCTGGGCTGTGCCTGGGCTTTGTATCTGTATATAGCAGAAAATCTACTGAGAGACAGTTCTTAGTAGTAGTAGTAGTTAAATTATTTGATAATCAGCCTTCTATGAGCACTCCTATGAATTTTTACTGATGTGTATTCACAGTTTTGGCCAGTGCATGGAAAAGACAGGGTCTTTGCAGAACAGAAAATTAGAATGATTTATCTCCTCTGGAGATGCTCTTAAAATAAACATTTCTTTGACAGTGATTGGAAAAAAATCACCTTCTTCTATTTTCAAATAGTGTGAAACTAGGATTGGTTGTTTGTTTGTTTTTTTTTTCATTAACCTTTCATTTTGTATGAATGCTACATTTATTTTAATACCAGAAGTGTAATTTTTTAGCCAATCATAGGGATTTTCATGTTCATTAATGACCCAATATATCACTGTCTTCTTTGGTTTTAAAAGACAAAGTTTGCTTTGAAGTACTGTGAAAGATTTTGTATATTCTTGGTTAAAACTCCCACATGAAGGATCTATGAATAGTGATATGGTTAGACATGTGCTCAGCTTTTAAACAGATGATTTCTTGTCATGCTTGAAAACTGTGAACAGAGGCTACAAAGCATAAACTCTTCTTTTTCCCCATTTTTAATTATATCATATCACATGTAAGCTTGTAGCCAGAAGTGCCCATAGTTGCTTCTGTTGCCTTACTGAGAGGTCACAGGTTGGTGTTTCAGGCCCTGTGTTTCCTTTCTGTGGAGGGCTGTGAGGTACTGCTGTGTGTGTGAATGTGGGGCTCCAGGAAGGTAATCCCTGCGGGAACTGCGAGCAGGGAAGGAGCTGCCTGGGGCTCTGTGCATGGGGACGTTGCTGCTTGAGAGCTGCTTCTGGGGCTGCTGGGAGGTGGTGCCTGCACCCCTTTGTGTGGGAGAGGCAACATACTTCAGGTCTCCGGGTACCATCTGTGTCTACAGTGGAAGATGGAGTTGGCTGTGTAACTGGTGGCAGAATTGGAGTGAGTAGATGTAGTATTCTGACCTGGGGGTAACATCAGGCTTCTCACTGACTCTAGGCTTGCCTTGATTTTCCCATACCTTAACGAAAGCTTGTTCATAGCCTTTGCTAAAGTGTTAGTGGCCTTTGTGTTAAGTGTGGATGTGTGCCAGGATTTACACTTAAATCTGGTTTGTGCTGAGCTTGAATATAAAGACGGGTTTTTTTCTGCATCCACTTTTTATATCCATTTCTCTTAACACCAGAGATTGTGATGTATGTTAGTCCTCTATCATTTTGTTACTCTTGCCCCTCTCTCCCTCTCTGACATTAGCCAAGACTGGGGGCTTAAGAGAAAAACTGTTCATAAGGAGCAGTGGCAGAAGGGGATTTTCCAACTGAAGTGCTGCAGAGCCAAGTGAGATGTAAGCTCAGTGGCCACAGAGCTCATCAGTGTCAGTATGTTCAGCTAATAACAGCTGACCAAACCTGATGTAGTCTCCTTTTCAGGAGCCAGCATCAATTCTTCTCTTGCACCTCAGCTGATTTCATTTTCTCATCAATATGCTGGGCTTTGGTTAACCAGCTGCTTCTCTTTTCTCTTACAGAGCTCCAATATGGGAGGCAAACTGAGCAAGAAGAAGAAGGGGTACAGTGTCAATGATGAAAAAGCTAAAGACAAAGACAAGAAGGCTGAAGGAGCAGCAACTGAGGAAGAGGAAACTCCAAAGGAAGCTGAGGATGCTCAGCAAACCACAGAGACCACAGAAGTGAAGGAGAACACCAAGGAGGAGAAGGGTGAAAAGGATACTCAGGTCGCTGGCAACAAGATAGAAGAAAAAGAAGGAGAGAAGGAGAAAGCAGTGACCCAGGATGAAAGTCAGAAACCAGAACCAGAGAAGTCTGAGGCAGTTGTCGATGCGAAAGTAGAGCCACAGAAGAACAACGAACAGGCACCCAAGCAAGAGGAGTCAACTGCAGCCTCTGCTCCCGCTGCCAGTAGCGAAGCACCCAAAACTTCTGAGCCTAGCAACGATGCAAAAGCTTCAATGGCCACAGCTCCCAGTAAAGCAGATGACAAGAGCAAAGAGGAAGGGGAAGCCAAAAAGACTGAGGCTCCCACAACACCTGCAGCCCAAGAAACTAAAAGTGAAGTGGCCCCAGCTTCAGACTCAAAACCTAGCAGCAGCGAGGCTGCGCCTTCTTCCAAGGAGACGGCAGCAACAGCAGCACCTAGTTCCACTGCTAAGGCCTCAGACCCTGCAGCCCCGCCAGAGGAAGCGAAACCTTCTGAAGTTCCAGCGACTAATTCGGATCAAACCGTAGCAGTGCAAGATTAAATTGGACAGCCTGTTGAAACAACCACTTAAAACAACCTGTGTCTTTTTTTTATTTTTTCAGCTATACTAACTCATTTCAGTTCTGAAATAACAAATATGAATTGCCCAGAAAGAAAGGGAGAAAAACAAACAAACAAACAAACAAAATTAAAAGAATGTCCCATCAAGTTGGGAGGGAGGGAGGGGGGAGAATCCAAATAGTATTTTTGTGGGGAAATATCTAATATACTTGCTGCCAACTTGACACAAGTCCTGGATTAAACAAAAAAGAAAAAAGTAAAATAAATGGATGTCTGAAAGTACAGCACATCTTTTATATCTGAACTGCTGTAAATGCACTCCACCAATGTATCAAAATCTTCTTTTTGTTCTGTATTGGGGTTTGGGAGTGATGTTTGAATCTACCCACTAAGTTTGTGCCAAGGCAATCAGATCTTTATGAAAGCAGTATTTTATGTGGTGGGTGTTTTTGTTTTGGGTTTGTTTTCTTTTTTTTTTTTTTTAAATTTTATTTTTTATTTACAGCCTTTCTTATTTCGTTATTTTTTTTATGCAGTGGATGAATGCCAACTTTCAGACAAAACCCACTTAGCTGTCCACATATTTCTCAATGCCAATCCTCCAGTTCTTCCTCTCCAAATATTTTTTGGGAGTAAAAAAGCATTTTCATCCTACTTAGCCTACCTAGATTTCTCATGACGAGTTAATGCATGTCCGTGGTTGGGTGCACCTGTAGTTCTGTTTATTGGTCAGTGGAAATGAAAAAGTCTGCGTTCATTGCAGTTCCAGTTTCTCTTCCATTCTGTGTCACAGATACCAACACACACTCATTGGAAAACAAATGAAAAAAAAAATGTACAATGGATGCATTGAAATTATATGTAATTGTATAAATGGTGCAACAGTAATAAAAGTTAAATAATTTAAAAAAGATAAAAGTGTAAAGACTGATTAAATCTTCACTTTTAGCCATTTGGAACTAGGCAAAGGAGATTTTTGCACTTAGAGAAGTGTTACATCTGGGGCTGATTACTCTCCTGTGCATAGTGAGAGGCAAGAAAACCTCATGATCCTAAACCATGCTGCCATAAGCATTCACACGTGAGATTGGCAGTAGTGATGAATAAACAACACATCTCATGGCTGTTTTAACCTAGGCAAAGCAGAAATTGCTTTTGCCTTGTCCTAACAGGGAACAAGGGGTTGGAACTAGATGATCTTTGAGGTCCCTTCCAAACTTACCATTTTATGAGTCTAACATATGAAAAAATATTCTTGCTGTTTTGAAGAGCCAGAGTCATGTCGACTGGGTTTTAACAGGAGACAAGACAGTGGGTTTGATAAACTGATACTTTAAAATAAGATAATTAATCCTAGTACTACCAAAATATTCTTAGTGCTGATACACTCTGCTTTTCCCCATTGCCATTGTGCAGGAGATAAACTGTAGCTGCCACAAAAGGCCGGTTCTGCGTATTTCAGATATGGGTAAACTTGTGTTGCTGAGGGGTTTAAGCCTAGCACAAACATTTTTCAATAGTTTTGCCTGTTTGCCCTATTTTTATTCAGCAGAACTGCTGAATAATTGCAGTTTCTGCTGAGTATTGTCCTTGCTGCATACAGGCAATGATCACACTGCAGCGCTCAGGATTCACAAAACTGTTTGAAGAAGCATATTTAGTCTGCCCATTAATAAGCTCTTAGGCTGAACAGAAGTTCTGAGAGAAGTGGGTGATGGTAAATAGAAATACAGCTTGTTCACATACCAAAGGATTGAGTGGACTTGTATTTAATAAATGAGGAAAACAGTGTTTTATACACATTATTCCACATACTCTGTCTCCAGGCAGTGAGGGTGATCTATAGTATTCTATAATTCTTATCTTTTATTTTATTCAGAAATGTAAGGTTCCTATACTGTGCTGGGGATACTGATGTGTGGTCGTGCACCCATGGAGAGCTTAGTGGAGCAGGCAAGAGTAGTTCTGTTTGGTTTAGATCAGGTCACTCACTTATATGAATCTTGCACTGCCATCAAGCTTTCGCATCATTGGTGCAAAGGAGTCCATTTCATGCATAACATGTCAAAGTTGGACATCAGGAGGAAGTTCTTTACAATGAGGGTAGCAAAATACTGGAACTGATTGCCCAGAGAGCTGGTGGAGGCCCCATCCCTGGAAACATTCATGGTCAGACCTGATGGGGCCCTGAGCAACCTGATTTAGTTAAATATGCCCCTGCTTATGGCAGGGGGGTTGGGCAAGATGACCTTCAAGTGTCCTTTCCATCCCAGGATTCTATGAAAATAAAGTGGATTCTTTTGCACAAAGAAAGGTCAGCTAAGTGTCTTAAAAAGAAGGCAGACTTTTTTAGATAAATAGCTGAAGCACTGCAAGAAGCCAGGAATATAACACAGTTGCAGTAGTTTACCAGGCTTCGTGCATATAGCTGTCACAATCTACTTTTTGTGGCCAAGTCTATGGCTTTGCTGAAAATCTTTAAGAGCCCTATGCCATTGTTTCCCAGTTTCCAGATGTGTCTTGGAAAGGAACTTTTGCCTACAACTCCCCGGTGAATTTTCATGAGATGAGTCCAGGACTGAGAGAAGAAATGCAGGCATCCTGAAATACTTCGTGGTGGTGTAAGTACTGAATTGACTCAAAGCTGATGGGACCAGACCTGTGCTCTGCCTTTGGGCTGGAAGTAGAGAACAAGTACGTAACTTCTTTACTGTGGTGGTATGTGAATGTGCCTACAATATCACACCTTGGTTGGTATCACTCCTATTTTCACTTTCAATATAATTTTCAAGGTAGTGCTTAATCTCTGTCACTAAAATAGTTTGACAATCAAGCCATGCACTGAGCTTTCTTCACCTGGCATACTAAAAGCTGGTGAGAAGATCTTGAATGCAATCTGTAAGCCTTTGAGGCAATCGAAAGTACCCTTGTGCTCCATGGCAGTATGCAAGCCCAGCAGCTTCTGCAGCAGTTGACAACAAACTCCTAACACATGCTGCATTTCTCACAACCTGCTTGCTAACATTAATTTCTTCCTGACAGTTCTGATGCTGCAAGGGAATGTTATGCCCCATGTGGCTGGAAATCTTTAGCAAATGGGCAAAGAAGTATGCACTCATATTTAAGAAGCTAAGAGGCAGTGTAGCCAAAGATCTTGTGTAAGTACTCAGTATTCTCAAAATATAAAAAGGAAAATTGCCATATAATGCTTTAAAATCTTTCATTAATACAGAAGGCTGCAAAATAAATCTTGTTACAGTAGCTAAAATTCTTAGTGTATTACTATTAGTGCCAGGGCATTTTAACTGCTCTGCAGTGCTGCTATTCTGTATCTACACATGCAAGGAAATAAATCACCTCTGTTCAAAGAGCTTATGAACTATGCACTTATAATTGATAAAAATGTGAAGCATGTTGTTTGCCCATAGTGGCATGAGAAGAGGCTAGAGCCTAGGGCCCTGCTTTTCATCACCTCAGTCCAGTAGCTCATCTCCAAAATCCTCTTTCTCTGAGTTATAATCACTCTTTAATAGTAGTAGAAATATGCTAAGGGTAGGGAGCTAACAGGCACGTTAATGCTCTGAGCATAAGCACACTGCAGATAACCTCAAGGGACCCAACCCTTTTGTGAAAGCATGCCAAAAGAACAGAGAAATTCAACCCTGGGAAAGAACCTTTGCTATTGTTTAGAGCCCCTGCAGAGAGATGTGTGCAAGGTCTCCCTTGTTTTTCCTTGGAAACTGTCAAGAATCTGTTGCTTTCTTTTCAACAATAGGAAGGCCTGTGCCATTGGCTTTGCTTACACTTTGCTTGCATTCTCACAGCAAGGAAAAATGCAGCTGCTGATAAATATGCAGAAACTTAACTTTTTTCCCCTTTTTAATTTTTACTTTAATTGAAATATGGATGCTGGTATTTTTATAAAGACATTTTGAGATAAAAACTAATTAAAGTGATGTTAAAATATTCATAACGGCAGAGCTTCCTAGAAGCAATGGTTACCACTTGCCCTGTAACTGGTTTCTGTACACTTTTGTACTCTTACTTAGCCTGCACAGGTTAGACATTTCCATGAAGAAACAGTGCAAAAAATATTTTAGGATGTGGTGATCTTATGTGACAGCACTTCTAGGCATGTGACTGCAGTGTCTGAACAGTCTGTGACTCTTGAGTTTCTGCTAGTGCTTCCTTTTTTCCACCACTTAACAAGGAGATCTATCCATTAACTGTCTCACCTAGCATATACCTTGCCTGGCTCTAGTGTGCAGAACTGACCTCCAAGCAGTGGGTCAATCGAGCCCTCAGCCTTGCTTCAGGAGCTTCTTATCACTAGAATGCATTGCTGTAAATTTATCCTGATTTAGCTGAACTAGAGAATGTGTCCAAGCAGTACCTCAGATCTGTTGCCGGTGCTACACAAGGGGTTTTCTCACAGCACATTTCTTCAATACATACACTGCTCTGCTGTACTTTCATTGTTGTTCCTTCAACTGAATTTGTTGTCTTTAATGCTCTTTTTGAAACCCTAATGTTTTACTTTTTTTTGGGTCAGGTATTTCTTTCAACACCAAACTCTCCACACTTACTGTGAGTGATTTTGCTCAATTTCTGACTTCCGTATCTTTTTTGTTTGTATGGTTGGGTTTTTTTTACATCCTGTTTCATACATAACTTCTCCACCATTTCATGCAATGTGAATGTATATCAGCTGTTAGGCAGTCAGATTTAGAAACCATGGCCCTCTAGTCATGGGAAAAACACAGCACAAGGAGCAGCATCATACACCTGTTTTATTTCAGTGCTGTGAAAGAGACAATTGGTAGAGCTTTGCTTGAAACATTTATCATGGTGGGGTAAAGATCTGGCCATGGAGTCAGATAAGCAGGAAGAGCTGAGCTTGGTGGGCTTTTTTTGTGGGAGGAGAGAGGGAAGGGCTGAATGTTTCAAAATATGACCTCAGGAGTTGTGACACAAGCAACATGACACAATCTTTTTGTTTCCTGGAGGCAGCACTATTATGTGTTAACTAGCCACCACCACAGGGTCACCAAGTGTTTCAGATTTGTCAGGGTACTTTTAGCATATTTGCTTGCTTAGACAAGAAATATTCCAGCTCTTGCTTTCACGGCTGTTTAAATATATTGCCTTCATCTTCAGATTGTCTTCCTTCCACATCTCTGAGAGTCCCATTGCATCAATAGGCTGAGCTTCCTGATGGCTTGGCCTATAGAATCATAAAATTATTTTGGTTGGAAAAGATCTCTATGACCATCGAGTCCAACCACTGGCCTAACACCACTGTAGCCATGAAACCATGTCCTGAAGTGCCATGTCTACGTGTTTTTTTAACAACTCCAGGGTTGGTGACAGTACTGTCTCCCTGGGCAGCCTCTTCCAATCCTTGACCACTTTTTCAGTAAAGAGAGTTTTCCTCACATCCAACCTAAACCTCCCCTGGTGCAATTTGAAGCCATTTTCTCTTGTTCTATCAACTGATACTATAGAGCAGAGACCAACATGCACCTCACTAGAATCTCCTTTCAGGTAGTTGTAGAGGGCAATAAAGGTCTTCCTTCAGCCTCCTCTTCTCCAGACTAAGCAATCTCAGTTCCCTCAGACACTCCTCAGAAGACTTGTTCTCTGAGCCCTTCACCACCTCTTTTGCCCTTCTCTGGACATGCTTCAGCACCTCAATGCTTTTCTTGTAGTGAGGGGCCCAAAACTGAACATCATATTCAAGGTGTGGCTTCACCAGTGCTGAGTACAGGGGCACAATCACTTCCCTAATCCTGCTGTCCACACTATTGCTGATACAGGCCATGATGCTGTCAGCCTTCTTAGCCACACTGGCATGCTGCAGGCTCACATTCAGCCTGCTGTCAACCAGCACCTCGAGGTCCTTTCCTGCTGGGCAGCTTTCTAGCAACTATCCCCCAGGCCTGTAATGCTGCATTGTGAACCAAGTGCAGGACCCAAGCTCAGCCTTGACCAAGTACATATGATTGGCCTCAGCCCATCAATGCAGCCTGTCCAGGTCCCTCTCAAGAGCCTTTCTACTTCCCAGCAGATAAACAGTCCCACATAACTTGCCATCATCTGCAAAGTTACTGAGGGTGCTCTCAATCTCCTCATCAAGATCACTGATAAAGCTATTAAAAACAGCTGTCTGCCATTTGTTCTTTGCTGATCCCTACAGATTAGTCACAGCTTTGGACACTGGATTTCTGATGACACACATCTCCTCTCCAGCAGATATGAAGTCATCTAGTCTTGAAAATAAATATTTTCTTTTTTGACAGCAGTAGTAACCTTGACTTGTTTATTTTGCTCTTCACATCTAATTTTGACATTGACAAGTGTTGCGATCATAAATTTGATTACTGCCTCGTTAAACCTCATGCAAATGGCCTCAGCCCATCAATCCAGCCTGTCCAGATTCCTCTGTGGACCCTTTTTACCTTTGAGCAGATTGACATCCAGGCCCAATTTAGTGTTGTCTGCAAAGTTACTGAGGGTGCACGTCCAGACCATTGATAAAGATTAAACAAGACTGTCCCCAATACCGGGAAACAGCACTCATGATTGGCTGCCAACTGGATTTAACTCCATTCACCACTGCTCTTTGGGTCTGGCCATCCAGTCAGTTCTTAACACAGTGAAGTGTTAAGATGACTTTTTTTTTTTTTTTTGAGATGTAGAGTCCAGTGAGGTGTAGACTTCATTGGAATTACAACCTCATTTCACTTGATAAGCAAATGTTCAAAGGCTTTACATGATGTTCCTGCTAAGGTGAAATCTTCCTGTAAGCCCCAGAAGCCTGCTGTTTGGAACATCACTAGGTTGTTTTAGCAAGTTATTAATTTTGCAGCATCACTGCTGGTTCAGCTGGCCAGTAATTTCAGATTAACACTTGGTATTGTTCAACATTCAGTTTCACTTCAGAGTTAAATAAATTGTGCTGGACTCAGTATAAGAACAACATTAGGAGGTGGAAAAGTAATAGAAGTATTTTTTTTTCTTCTCCACTCAGTTCAATCCATTTCAGAATGCCAGAGTGAAACAGGAGTTTGCCCCTAGATGGTCTTTTCACTTTGAGAATGGGGCATAGCTTGTACTGTAAGTCATGCTTGTCAAAAATGGGTCCTCAAAACTTAACAGTACTTTAAACCTTAACCCTGGATAGGAGGGTACACAGCCCCCCTGAAAAAGCTGGGCTACTGGAGATACCCAGTGTGCAGGAAGCCAGCTGCTGGCCTTTCTATCTATTCCAGTGGCTCTTACTTTCAGCAGTCCTTTTCTCTTGTCCCTGTATTATTGGCCTTTTACTAATTTTAGGTTTGTTATGTGTTAGGGAGAATAGTAGCTGTTGCTGCTTGTCTTATTGCTGTGGACCAGCAAAAAGAGATTGGCCCCATCCACTTGACACCCACCCCTCACATAGTTTTACACATTGATAAGATATTCTCTCAGTCTTCTCTTCAAGACTGAACAGTCCCAGGCCTCTCAGTCTCTCCATAGGGGAGATGCTCAAGTCCCCCAGTCATCCTCATGGTTTTCCATTGGACTCTCTCCAGCAGGTCCCTGTCTCTCTTGAACTGAGGAGCCCAAAATTTGAAACAGTATTCCAGGTGTGGTCTCACTATCAATACAGACTGAAGGATGAGGTGATATAAAGCAGTCCTGTGTCCAGGTCTGGAGTCCTCAATATAGGAAGGACATAGAGCTGATGGAGTGGGTCCAGAGGAGGGCCATGAAAACAATCAGAGAGTTGAAGTACCTCTGCTGTGAGGACAGGCTGAGGGAGCTGGGGTTGTTCAGCCTGGAGAAGAGGAGGTCCTGGGAAGACCTAACAGCAGCCTTCCAGGATCTGAAGTGGGCTACAAAAAAGCTGAGGAGGGACTTTTTAGGCTCTCAGGTATGACAGGACTAGGGGGAATGGAGCAAAGCTGAAAGTGGGAAGATTCAGCCTTATTCTCAGAGAACAAAGTGAACTGAGAGCTCTATGAGAGTGTTGGAAGGAGAGAGATAAAACAAGCTTCCATAGGAAGCAGAGAACAAAAACAATAATACTCTAAGGTTCATTGTTTAAAAATGACTTGATGGTCTGAGTCAACTGACCTTCCAGTTCTGCCACTCATGAGTGAGCAGAAACAGCTGAACACAGAAGAGCTCAGCCTAAGTAAGGAGGCCCAACCAGCACCCACAGGTGATGTTAAAGTGATCATCAGCTACCTATCCTGCCTAACCGGGGGGCCACCAGGCCCCCCGGCCCTTGATCCCCTCCACCCAGTGCACACCATAGGGACTCACCAGTGATGATGAGAGGAGGATCCCTCTGCCCAATCAGGCACAGCTTGGGGCTTCTGCCTTTCCTGGAACCCTTTTAAAAGGGGAGCAGGCAAGGAGGGCAAAGTGATCACACCTAGGGTGGGAGGAGACTTCAACAGCACCCAGGTGCTCTGGGTTTGGGGGGAAAAAGGGAAAGCGCAGTGTGGGGTGGGAAAGGAGCAGATAGGGTGGAAAAGGGGAGGCAGTGCTGAAAGGATGGAGAAGGAGAGGAGAAGGATGGAGAGGAAAATGATGGAGATGGAGAGGAGAACTCTCTATCAACCTCTTACCTTTCCCAAAGGGGAAAGGAAAGGGAATAAAGGAGAGAGACTTATGAATTGGAAATAAAAAAGTAGAACAACTTTGATGAAAATAATGCCGATGAAAATAATGCCAATGAAATGTATACAAATACATACAAGATCAATATTGAATCCATCTCTGCTGCTGACAGTCACCTTCACCACTGGTGCTGTGGAGAAAATCCCTGACTAGACTCAGAGGCAAATGGGAACTGGATGCAGGAGCTGGATTCTGGAACTAGTCCCTGGGGTGGGACTTTTTAGGCTCTCAGGGAGTGACAGGACTAGGGGGAATGAAGCAAAGCTGGAGGGGGGAGATTCAGCCTGGCTGTGAGGAGGAAGTTCTTTACCGTGAGGGTAGTGGAACACTGAAACAAGTTGCCCAGGGAGGTGGTTGGGGCCCCATCCCTGGAGATACTCAAAGTGAAGCTTGACAGTGCTCTGGCAACCTTATCTATTTTAGGATGCCCCTGCTTACGGCAGAGAGGGTTGGACTAGATGACCTTTGGAGGTCCCTTCCAACCCAGTCCATTCTGTGATTCTATGATTTTATGATTCTATGGTCGATAGGCAAAACTGTTTACTTTTTCCTATGCACATCAATCAAACAACAAATGAGAAACAATAGCATATGTATTGGTCACAGCCTTTCCTTAGGTATATTTTTTTCAGCTCTTCAGTTCTTATCTCAGCCTGCTATAGGCAAGGACCATATTGCTATTTCAACTGGGCAAAATCATCAGTTGTTCTGATTTGACTTGGGGATGTGCAGATGTCCAGCAGTGGTGAGAATTTTCGAATCTCTGTGTGCTGTATTTAAAAGTGCAATTCACAGTGGATCTCTGGTGAAAAGTGCTAGCAACTCTGTGAACTGTTAGAGTGCTGTGTCTGCAAAACCGAGCGAGACTTTCTTTTAAGAAGCACTTCTGCTGATTTGGCAGAATTGGACCAGCAAATTGTAGTGATGAACTGGATAAAAATGACCTGGAAAATCCCTGCCTCATGTACAGTGCTGACTGCTGAGCAATCCTTGCTGTTCTGTGCTTTTCCTTTGTTCTGGCTTGTGCACAGATACACTAGTGCTGTTTTAATTCAGAGCTGGGATAGGCATAGGGGAAACCACAACATTTTAAGAGTTGGGGTTTTTTTTTATCCTGGAAAGAAAATTATTTTATAAGCCTTTTTTTTTTTTTTTTTTTT
>WBNM01041181.1:96383-116117 GCA_013399055.1 Ramphastos sulfuratus
TTTTTTTTTTTGTTTGTTTGCTTGTTTGTTTGTTGTGGGAAGGCAGCAAAGAGATTAGCAACTGAAACTAGTTCAGGCTTCTCAAGTCCTTGTGCATCTCCACACAGCCATGTTTGGGCACTAGAGTAATTAGATCCATCTGAAACTTGGGAACCAACAATTTTGAGGATTCTTTCACAATTTTTCCAGTTGAAAAATCCATGGGCTTGTCTCCCTTTGTGCTCTGTCTTGACTCCTGGCATCTATTAACACCTAAACCTCAGAGGAAAATAACTATCAAAACTGCTGCTTTTTTTTTTTTTTTTTTTAAATCAAAAGTCCTGGAAACCACCAGAGTTTCCATGCTTCCCCCACCACTCCCATCTTAGTTTGGCCAAATCCACTCAAATTTCAGTGAATTTAAGGACCAGAATGCACATACAGCTTCCTGCAAACGTAGCCAGGATAATTATGCTCTTAGAATAATCATCAAAGATATTAAAGAGAAGGAAAAAATAAAATGAAGGCTTGTTCACCCAGAACAATTGCATGTGGGCAAGATGCTTGAGCACCTTTTTCATAAGAAAGACTGGAACTGCTGAGCAATCAGCCATGCCCTTCCACAAAGCTGGACTGTTTACTCATGGGTGGTTCTCAAAGGTTGAGCTCACCTGGTATGTGTAAGCAATGAGTGTCTTACCCTGTCACCAAGTAGATTTTCTCAACTGTTTTATCACTATGCACATAGAGGTGTGTGTGTAGCCTTTCAGTACTTACCTGTTTATAACACTCCCATAAAGCCCTAATCGCTATTGAATAGCTTTACCTTTTTCAAATAAGAAACATGAGTCTCTTACAGAGTGTACAATTGGACCCATCATAAGAAGTTACTGAATAACTAAGGGGAGATCTGTGTTCATTGAATAATTTTATCAAACTTAAACACAGCAATAAAAAGAAGGGAGCTTCTCCTTTTTCTCTTCTTGACATGGCTGGTGAAAATCTAAGAGAGATGAGATAGCAATTTAATATTTTTCCCCCTCTGGAAAGTTGCAATGTTTTCAGTTCTCTTAATTTTCTTTTAGCAAAATATTCACACACAATGTTTTCAGTTCTCTAAATTTTCTTTTAGCAAAATATTCCAAACTTCTCCTACATATAAAGTATTCAGCTTTCCAGTTATAACCAAATATGGTTACAATTGCTCATAATACTCATTACCTGCTGCATTGTGCAGAAGTGATGCTATTTTAAATCATTAAATGAATGGAACTATGCAATATGTAGATGGACAACTTTTGGTCCTGGACTACAAGATGTATCTGAGGGCCTAATGTCACTGTAGAAGCTAAATGGCAGTGTGCATTCTTCCCATACATGTGACTCTTACACTGGGCTGTGCTGGTTTGAGGCTAATTGGAATATTTTAATAGAGAAAATTATATTATAGGCTGTGAAAAGGAAACAATGGTGATGTCTACTTCACTCATAGGCTTGCTGAGATGTTTAGGAAAAAGTACTCAAAACAAAGATAAGTCAGTGTCTCTGGGGCACAGCGTCTCGGGTGGTCTAGCAGCTTCTGGCTTCTCCTCTCTGCCGAGTAACCTCACTAACCACTTTCCTTCTAATCACCCCTGGCCGATCCTCCAAAATTCACCTTGCGTGTAAGGCAAACCTTGGGGTAAGGTATAGGGGTGGGGAGAAGGTGGAAGGGTGGTTGGGAGCCCCTCCTGGGGACTCTGATTTCTGGGAGGGGTGTTGTGTTTCTGTATTACCTTTAACTTGTCTATTTCTGTAAATACTCCTGTCTATTGTGTATATATCTGCTTGTATATTGTGCTAAGCTGTAAATAGAGCTTCAGTCCTTCATAGTCTGCTAGTATTTCTTTCTCTGTTGGGGTGTAATTTGCCTCAGAACCTCTGTAGCTACAACTCCAGAAACGAAGCGGACAACCACGAGTCTCTTTTGGAGCTCTTTGCCAAAGACTCCAAGTTGGACCATTGTCACTGGCAGCCGTGACAATGCCATGATTTTATGCGGAATATGGAACTGAAGTCCAGTGGTGCCATGTGCTAAGGAACACCATTCCTGCTATGGCTGGTAACTCAGACAGTCACAGATATCACTACTCCATAATGAATTTATGTTTAATGTGGTATTTTTCCACCTTGGGACAAAGATGAAACAATTAAAAAAAACCTCGTTACCCAGCACCTGCTTCATTTTAAAGCAATTGCCTAAGGAGATAGTCAGAGCAGCTCCTGAGAGATGCTGGATGCTTGAGGGCAGAGAGTGGAAAGTTAGGAAGAATAAATTTTTTAAATTTTGTATTAATTTCTTACTGTGCAACATTTGGAAGTTTCTTTACTAACACATAGTCTTTTTAGGAGATCACTTCTAAATTTGTGGAGCCTAAAACTTTCCGTAGATGTTCTTAGATGCGTGATGTACTCTTAATGAAGGGAAGAATAACAGAGAAGATTAAAAACATGCCCTCATTCTAAAACAAAGCTTCAATTTAATCTGAAAAATTTGCACTTAGTTCAGGCTTCAAGTGCATAACCACTAATGCAGCAGATAAAAAAGTAGTTTGCATTACAGAATCATAGTCTAATTCAATTTGGTTTTGGAAACCAAACTGGAAATAGCACAGCCCTGGGTGAGATGCTTGTGCTGTTCATTACAAACTGCTGCTCTGAAATCAAGCCAGTTACCTATGTAGACCACTCTTCCTCCCACCTTCCCTATGTGTGAAGAGTCTAGAGGAGTTCTTGGTTTGCAGCCAAGCATTGTAGTCTGGCCAAACAGTGTCATCTAAAGGAGAAATAATTTAATCTGGTTGCTGTGGTGTAACCATTAGTAAAGCTGCTGATAAAACAGGGAGAGGACTAATGCTGGTGATATGCAAAGCTTAAAAGCTTATGTTTTCATGTATTTGTAGTAATACCAACTCTATTAAATGATCTCAAAGTATAAGGATTTATGAAACCTCTGTGTACAGTGCTGTTCCAACTGGGTATTTTGGTAAGCTGCCTTTATGCAGATGTCTGTACAGCATAAGCTAATAGTGCACAAAGGGCAAAAGTGTTTGGGATTATCCTGGAATGATGAAGAGGCATTGCATGAATTACAGTAGCATAAATTACTGCCTATTGGTTTAATTAGTCTACAGGGAGGTTATGTTGCCAGAAAAGTACCAGGGAAACAATCAGTGATAGGATTTAAAAGTACTAGCTAAACTCAAGAGATCAAGGAAGCACAAAGTGTGGAGGCTTTTTCTGCTTTCTCCTATTAATTTTGTCTCTTCATTTGTAGACTCAGAAGTTTTTGGCACGTCTGTCTTTGTAGCATTTCTATGGTCCTCTGATGATGGATGCTGCTGACATATTGTAAGTACAGAGACTCTGCTATGCACCTTCTCTTAACTCTGTAGCTCTCCTGACCAGCAATTATTTTTAAGAATCTACCCAAGTGTACAAAAAAAAAAAAAAAAAAAGGTCTACATGCTTCCTCTTACTCACCAGCCTCCCACTTTCCCACCTTCTTCTACAGTAGTAATCTGAGAGACAAGTGTCTCTGGGTTTTATTTGTTTGTTTTATTTGTTTGTTTTAAGGCTTTCTTCTTTCTCTCCCTCTTTTTTTTTTTTTTTTCCTTCCTTTTTTTCTCCTTTCAAATCCTACTGAAAAGACATGACTCCTTTCCATTTGGAGAACAAGGAAACTAATCTGTTATTTTTCTTATTGAGTAAAACAAGTCATTGAACTTCCTCCAAGAACCTCTCTGCTTTGTCTGTGTTTATCCTAGCAAGTATTGCTTTGCATGGTGAAAAAAAAAATAATCCTGATCTTGTTCTGAAGGAAAAATATCCTTGTGAAACAAGGACCAGGTTGTGCAACACACTATAGGAATTAATTACATCATCACTGATTTTAATCCAGGAGTAAGTGTTCAAAGTAGCATGAACAGGTGATTTTTCAAATCACCATTTCTTCTGATTTTCTCTTTGACTTGGAAAAGTGACTGCTGTGAACAAACAGCCTGGCAGAGAAGGTGGAGGAAGATAAAGTGCTTGAAGGAGATGGCTGACAACAATTTAAAATTTTTCTCTTCACAGGACAAACACACTTTGGAACCTTCTTACAGTGAAAGGCCCATCTATAGCCAGTGCGATGACCAACCAAGCATGGAAACAGACAACTGAATTCCCATGAAGAAAGTTCAAATACACCTCACTGTATAACTATAGTCTTTTTTTTTTTATTGTTACCTCTCTCTCTTTCTCACTTTCCTTTCTCTTTTCTGCCACTAGGTTTTATGTAATATGATCAGTGTGGAAAACATTTCATAACTGAGCTATCACTTGAACGAAACCCCATCCTTCACATCTGCATTTATAAACATGTGTCGAAGGATTCTCATATGAATAACTAATAAGTAATGTTTCAGTCCTTTGCTTGTGAGAGTGGTGGGATAAGAATGGGATGCATTCCTGAGAGCTAAGGTATATCAGGGAAAGCAGCATTTAGATGCCAAGCTCCACACCAATCAAGGACTGCCCTAGAAGATACTGGCTGCCATAAGCATGGATCCAGCAAGGAAAATGTCCCCACACACTTGTCATCTTGATGTAACCTTGGGAATAGCAAGGTTAAGGCAGCTATGGACAGTGACATGGCAGTGACTTTAGTGCTGTCTTCTCCTTCAATGGCTTCTGGAGATGGGGGCAAGAGGCCCTCCAACCCTTGTGCTCTTTCAGTGCTTGGATCTGAAAGACATACCATGTTCTGTGTACTCTCTGAAATCTCCAAGTGAAGAATTTAAATTGTGATGTAGTGTGTTAATAAAACACAGGCTTCTTTTTATTCAGTTCTTATTATTCAGTTTCATATTCAGCTGAACGCATTTTCAGCTGCATTACCGAACCACTATTACTCATTAGACTTCAGAGCTTTGGTGGTTTTAAGGTCTGACTGAATCTTTACATGTAGTGAAGCTGACACAAAATTTGCACAATGTCCAGAAAACAGAACTCTCTGAAGAGTTTAGCTTAGTTTGTAACATTGTATGCAAAGCCCATTTATTTAACTGCAAGATGATTTAATGAGTTTATTAGTGTTTCTAAGCTGTTTCAAGCAGGCAAGCTAAGGTGAAAGTGTCATACATATGTATATTTACTAATCAACAGAATAGTCACAGCATAAATCTCCAAGTCTGGGATAGGCTATGATTAGCTGTGATCTCCAGTTTAAGATGAGTATCTTATGCACTGTAACTTGGAAGATTAATTTATGCAAGCAGCATTTTGATACTGATGCACACATATTCTAGAAGTATTTTGGAAATAAGAGGATGCTGAGAAATGGATTTCTATGTGTGCCAATAAAAGGCTGGATAGAGAAGTAAGCATAAAGAACTGTAGAATCTGAAGTATTCTAGAAGTTGCCATTAGGAAAATGCATTTTTTTTTCTTCTATGGAAAATAGAACATTTAGAAATTTGATTTTAATCTGAACTGAAAATGTTTCCATTTTAAAATTTTTCAACTGAATGCAAATTTATGAATTTGCATTATAATTATGAAAAATAAAAGCATTTTGTTAACCATTTAAACCATTAGAAGATTGTGAACAAGAGAGTATATTTGCATTCTTTGTTTCTAGATGTGTATAGTGTTTTGAATGAATGTCTTGAATATTTGTTTTAAAATATCATTTTAACCTCAAAATTACAACCCTCTAAAGACATTTATCACCCCCTAAAGTTATACATTAGACCTAAAAGTATTTTATTCTTTTGTATATTTCTCATATGAGGACATGAATGGTATTGAAATGGTTCATTTTTTAGAAGAGTGCATTTAAAGCAGTGTTGAAAAACCCCTCTGGACTTTCAAAGAATCCTTAAAAAAAATTGTGTTTCTCCATTTAGAGGAAACAGCATTAAAAAACCCTAAAAAACACATGTCAGAGCAAGAACTGAAGCCTGGCAGGGGAAGTGCTGAATTTCACACACTCAGTACCTCCCAGGAATCAGCCGAGCGCCCGCTGAAATCAGTTGAAATTTTTGGCTGGCTTCAGTGTACAGTGGATCAAAACCAAAAGGACTTTATTCAGCAAAATACTTAGGTGTTTTTGACTTTAGGCATGACCCTAATGAGACTTTAGCAGGTACTTAAAAGTAATACATATTTGCATTTTTTAAATTCACACTCTTTTTAAAAATAAGCTTACTAAGATCTTCACTGTGTGAACTGTTGCAATTTAACAACAAGAAAAATCTTGAAGTAGTGGTCTCTAGTTGTTCAAACATGCAAAGAAATGAAAATTCAAGAGATTCTGGGCTACGCTTCTCAAGAAAACCACAAAAAAAGACAACTATTTTAGAATGGGAAGTTGGGAAAAGCAGATGTATAACATGGGGATTTTTCAAGTTTTAAATATGAGGCCAAATTTATGCTGTGGTAGGATTGAGAGATCAAAGCCAAAAGCGGTATAAATCAGTATATTAACCACTCAGATTAAAGGCTTGGTTCATAGTGTCCTTGGCCCAGAAGGTAAAAGAGATGTGAAACAGCATTTAATAAAAAAATTCTTTTATGGATTCTAGTCACTCCCATGTCAGTGCCAGCTTTGCCTACAGCGGTTATCTGTAAGTGAGCAGATCATGTTTGTATTTATATATATTTTATTTATTTATTTATTTTTACATTTTAAAACCAGGAGTGGAAGAACTGCTTAAATCACTCTCATGTCTCACAACAAATTGGAATCCTTAGCTTGATAATGCAGTTCTGTGGACCTGACTTACTGGCCTTATGCAGAGATGTTATGCAGTGAAGTCATCATGACAAATAGGTACTAGCTTCTTTTCATCACGGTATCACAGTATCACCAAGGTTGGAAGAGACCTCAAAGATCATCAAGTCCAACCCACTACCACAGACCTCGAGACTAGACCATGGCACCAAGTGCCACGTCCAAACGTGCCTTGAACACCTCCAGGGACGGTGACTCCACCACCTCCCTGGGCAGCCCATTCCAGTAGTGAATGACTCTCTCAGTGAAGAACTTTCTCCTCACCTCCAGCCTAAACTTCCCCTGGCNATCCAGATCATCAATGAAGATGTTAAAGAGGATGGGGTCCAGTACTGATCCCTGGGGGACACCACTAGTGAGCGGCCTCCAGCTGGATGTGGCAACATTGACCACCACTCTCTGGGCTCAGCCCTCCAGCCAGTTCCTAACCCAGCCACATTAGAAAGTCCTGTAACTGTAGTCACCATGTTAGCATCCTGCTTATCTAGTAACTGAAACATTTATGCAGTTTTATCACAGCATTCAAAATAAATCACTAGTCACCCCCAGGGGATGCTTCTGACAGATGCATTGTCATTTTCTGGAATGACAGTCCAGCAGTGTGAAACTTGAGGAACAACCAGCCCCAAATAAGGGTAATCAGAAAGCCTACATTTTGAGGTCAAGTGACTCATGTAAAAGCAATTTAGGCCAGTCATGAGACAAAGTTTTTGTAGCCACATCAGCTTTCCAGTATTTACTGCAGCTCCCAAGTCTGCCTTGTGCTCATGGTGTTATTAATCAGATTTATTAATATGTTGTTCTGAGTTTTAAATTATAGTTCTTAGTGATTGCAGACAGCAGAGACATTTTAGGAGCAGAAACTAATATATACAGCCTCTGCTCTCTGCAGGATACTGCTCACTTAAAAACCTCTATTTTAAAAGTTTCTGTGAGGCTAGCTAGTTTCTCCCTGTCATTTTTGATTTCACAAGCTCCTGCTGTGGTTCTGGCATGTGTCTTTTACCCTCAGGAAGCAACCTGCCAGTCTGCTGTGGGGATTGAGACATTCTTCCAGGCTGGGTTTCTGCCTTGTTTTCTTTTACCTCAAGCCATTTCCTAAACTTGAATGTTCTTGTTGAAAGATTTATCTCTAAAGCTTGAGATGAGCTATTTACCGCGCAGATTCTAAGTCAGGATTTTCAATCATGTTGATTATATCAGATTTCATTTAGGAAGAGCACTAGATCTTACTCCTGAATTTAACTGTGGCAGCTTAAGACATGAGAGGTTTCATCCAGCCATGCTTTCTCTCTGCTTTCTTTTGTACTTTCTTCTGACTGGTTGTGTGTTAGATGGTGACTTTGGCATTAGATTGCAGTCTTGTGTGTTTAAATCATTGAGGATGTGTGTACAGTATGAAGCTGGGGAATCTTTGGCATGGATTCCTCTGCTGTTCCTTTTCTGGGGGGCCACAGAGACTTGAACTGATGCAAATGAATCACTGCTGCTTGGCATTCAAAACCCTTTGAGTTATATCTATTTAAAGAGGTGGAACAAAGCTAAGGATATCAATAGTTTCTCCAGAAGAAAACTATAAGCAATAATAAATGACTGATATTTCTTCTCCTGAGGTCATACACATAAATCCAGACAATGTCAGTGGAAGTTCTGTACCAGATCAAGGGTGAGTGACATATGGACTTGTGTACTGAAAAGAAATTAATTTGCAAATGTCCATAGGTGACACACAGTCATTCAGGCATAATTAGGGCAGCTACTTCTCTATCGTTCACATACAAAAGAGCAGAGCAGCTACTGTTCACAGGGTATAGTGAGTGAGGCCACTGAACTAACTTATCAGCTGGGCTTTCCAGAACCCTGAATCACCAGGAAATTTCAGGACACCAGGAGGTTTACTGACCTGTGCAAAAAGCAGAAAGAGGACTTTTCATCTCTGGGATCACGGAATGGCAAATTTTAAAAGCATAGCAGCTACCAGTACTAGTTACTACTACTTTGTTTAATGAATGAATTAATAATGGTCACAGAAAAGCAGGAGAGGAAGTAGCATTCATAGCGCAGCTGATGTGCTTTGTCTTTCAGACAGTCATGTTGGACATCCTCATGCCATAGAAATGTGACCTGGAATCTTTACAAAACCTCCTAATTGGTGCAGTTTTGGGAAATAATGCTTCAGCTGGGCACAGCATGGAAAGAAGGAATGAGAGGACTCTCAGTGACTCTTCTCAAGAAAGATTTTACTAGGTTTTATGGCTTCAGGTATGGGGTATGAGGTACAGGGAAATTTCCTATCTACTGGAAACAGACTTTTTGTGATCAAGACATTTGCATTTCACATGCTAAGTTTAATATGTAAAAGACGCAACTGTTACAGATAGTTGTGTATTTACAAGGAGTACCTGAGATGCATTTTTAATTTAGGAACCAAACCTGGGTCTATTCTTCCTTGGTTCATCTCTAGATAACAACACTTCTCCAGCATATCTGTGATCAGTGTTTCTATGTGAATATAATAGGCTTTCTATGTGAATATAATATTTTGACCTGGAATGAAGGACAAAATTCTGGATTTACCTTAGATAAAAACTATACCAGTCACAAAAATCACTGTCCCAAATAGTTAAGGTGTCCAAGACATTAATGATTCTGGCTGCTGTAGGGACTCTGAGGGCACTGCTAGCCCGGAGTGTCCCTGCCCAGCCTGCCCCAGGGCTGTACCCATGATACTAATGGCTCAGGACCCCATTTCAACTCTGTGCTGACCTGTGCTGCAGGCAGCCATTTCAAATTGTGTGGGTTCCATGGAGTGATCCCTGACCTGACTCAACTCATGACCCTGCCTTTGTTAACTGTTCACTGGACTGTCAATGAGACCTGTCTTTGTCACTAACCCATCATCGCTCAGGTACCACAGGCTAGTTCCTCCTCGGCAAGGGCATGGCCAGTGTTGCAGTCACCTGCAGCTCCCGGCTTGTGCCTCTGTCCTTGTTTCCAGAAGGTTTCACTGACCCAAAGCCAGATGGTTTCAGAGGGGTTTCTGTTCTCACTGCTATTCTCTATCAGCCTCCATATGAGTGGGCCTCACATTAAGAGTTTGCAAGAGTATCTTTATCATTATGAACAGAAAGGGATATATTTTGTTGAATTCTACACATATCATTGACATTGGTGTCTTTTTAGCTCAAGAATAAAAGATCAATGAGCTGAATGTGTATTTATGTCATGTCATTTCATATTAAACACAAAATCTGTAACCACAAAATGAGATTTAAGCACGTTTTCCTAGCATGAGATTCTTTCATCATTATGGTCATACTACAGTACCCTTTCAAAATCTGAAGCCACCTTCAAAATGTCTCAGTCTTAGGAATTTTGCACACATTTGTTGTGCAGTTTTGAAAGGCTCTCAGCTGAGGTTATAATACAATGATTAAACAGCCCACGTTCAAGAAAAGAGACCAAAGAACAATTGTGCTTCCAATGAAGTTTGAAAAACAATCACCCTGCAAGCTCTGGGGCAACATGTGAAAACTTTCACATTCTTTTCAGATTCACAATCCTTTCAGATTCTTCTTCCAGCCCAGGTAACAATGTGGTTATACATGGGACTGACAAAACCTAAATTAAGGAGCCTTGACGGTACTCATCTCACAAGAAACAGCTTGAAATTCACAGCACCTGGAGGCTGTTGTTTCCATGCTGTTTTGTAAATGACACCATGGGAAAGTGCTAAGCTGTCTTTTAGAAACGGAGCTGTGGTAAGGAAGTATTTGGAATTAGTTTGAAAAGTAACCAGCAGTAGGTGACTGCTCAATGAATGGTTTTTTAAAGAGCTGTGTAACTTGGGATGTACCTGTGCTGCAGTCACAACGAAAACTGCTATCCAACAGCTTAGCACTCTACCTAGTGATAGAAATGTAGAGCTGAGATCAGCCCGTCTGTAATCTAACTAGGAGCTGACTGTAGTTGCTTTTTCGGCAGGTCAGTTAACAAGCCCAGTGTTGCCATGATCTGCTTATTATCTGTCCCTAAACTCTTGAATTTAAATGCTAGTCCTCTGTCACAATCTTCCTGTGATTGCAGTCCTTACTGTCCTTGCCCCAAATTTAGTTCAAATATGTACAAGTGCAGCTGTACAATACGTTAGTTGAAATTAATTCTCTCTTCATTTATAGTAACCGAAAACTGAATTCAACCAATATAGTCTGCTGAGCCTCTAAGTGCCCCTGTCTTATCAAATGTGCTGCTGCTCTGCCAGTTTGAGACAGCAGAGACTTCAGCTATGTATCAGAAAATCAGTTAAATGAAGCCTTTGAATAATCTTGGCTAATCTCTCATCTTGACAGTCATGGAAACATGTATCAAACACCTTTATAATATTCATGATAAAGTGTTAAAGTGGATACGAAGTTATGTTTGTTGTATATGCACACTATTACTTCGTGAACAGAGAGGAATCTCTGCATAAGACCACATTCTTCTAAACAAATTGAATTGGCTCCAGGCACTATCATATGAAAAAGATCTACCACAGTATGATGTGTCTCTCTGATGTGACAGCTTTGAGACTCTGGATTATTCAGACCTCTGTGACTCCTTTGTGATGAACGATTAATATACAACAGAGGAATACTTATACGTGTAAGAATAGGAATATGTAGGCCTGCCTGAGAAGGAGGAATATGCTAAGGTTCTGGATGCAGGTCCTATGGTGGAAGCCAGAGATCCCTGTGGTAATTTCTGTAGCCAAAATCTGCCAGTTGCAACATGGATATCCAGTGATTTACTCTTTGCTTCTTTACTCCTGTAAGGATTACAGTCTCAGCTGATGAAGTGGTAGTTACGTACATAACTATCCTCTATGGTCTATTTCTGTATCTGATAAAGTCAAAGGGAAAGTTCCCACTGAATTCACTGATGCATGTTCGCAAGATCACAGGATGTCGGGCGTTGGAAGAGACCCAAGGAGATCATTGAGCCCAACCCCCCTCCCAGAGCAGGACCATACAGTCTAGCTTAGGTCACAGAGGAATGCATCCAGACAGGCCTTGAAAGTCTCCAGAGAAGGAGACTCCACAGCCTCTCTGGGGAGCCTGTTCCAGTGCTCTGTGACCCTTACAGCAAAGAAGTTCCCCCTTGTGTTGAGGTGAAACCTCCTGTGCTGCAGCTCACATCCATTGCCCCTTGTCCTATCAGTGAGCAGAGCCTGTCCCCCCACTCCTGTTCCCTTCCCCAGTCCTCAGATATTTGTAGACATTTATCAAATCCCCTCTCAGTCTTCTCTTCTCCAGACTAAGCAGCCCCATGTGTCTCAAGCTCTCTTCATCAGGCAGTGCTCCAGTCCCCTAATCATCCTCGTGGCCCTCTGCTGGACCCTCTCCAGCAGATCCCTGTCCCTCTTAAACTGGGGAGCCCAAAACTGAACACGGCACTCAAGATGGGGTCTCACCAGTGCAGAGTAGAGGGGGAGGAGAACCTTAGGTGGGGGCTTTGGATTTTTTTATTTTACTGGGTGCCTTAGTTTGAGGTGGAATCAGCTCTGGACTGAGGACAGAACCAATTTACCTCAAAGGAGTAAATAAAGACCCCTGCATAGAACTGGAGGTTAAATGGAAATACTGTTTGCAAAAGTTAACAGAGTACAAGAAGGTACCAAGGTAGAAGCATATATGTATATATAAATATACATTCAGAATCAATCCTGGCCTAGCTCTCCTGCCTAAGCCTCAAGGCTCACTGGGCCTCAATTATGCCTCGGCAGGCCTCAACCAGCCAAGACTCTGCCCCCACACTAGGCCTCAGTAGGACTTAGTGCCCCACTCCAAGAACAGGCCCAACAGGCCTCACTGCAGAGCTACAAAATAGCTGCCAGAGCAGGCCTGCTCCCACACACACTCAAGTGATAACAGCAACCACATGCTTGAGGGAGAGGAGAGGGACTGGGCAGCCTGCTTCTTATACAGGGAGATACAGGAATAGGGAATAGAATAACAGATTGCAATGTCCTGTGCCTCACACTAAGGCTTTCTAGTCTCTGGAGGACTTTCATCTCCATGGTTATACCAATTAACCCTAAACCTACAACACTGGGTTTAAAAAAATGTACACAGCACAGTGGTCAGCCTTTGGTTTTGTCATGTCAGAGCCTGCCTTCATTTCCCTCTCCCAAAGTGTTAACAGCAAAGCAGACAATTGGAGGAATATTCTCTTCCAGCATGCCCAGGCACATCGGATTGTGAAAGACATGAAATAGAGAATTGTTACAGAAATGAGTAAAGTGATAATGCCATTAGAGCACACATTTCTGAAAGAAAAACATCTGATGAATTTCATATGGAGCCCCCTTCATGCTGTGAAGCAGCAAAAGAGCACATTCCAATGGCGAGGGAAAGCTCAGGGCTTCCAGGGTGACAGCCTATCTAGTGTATTCAAATGATCTTGCTGCTGATTCAGAAAGTCCTCTGTGATCAAAATCTTTCTATCTTTCTTCTGGTTGCAGTTTAATGCTTTCTAAGAGCAAATTATGTGGTACCAAGGTTTGTGAAAAATATTAAGACTATTTGTCAGACATTTCATAGAATCATAGAATGGTAAGGTTGGAAGAGACCTCAAGGATCATCTAGTTCCAACCCCCTGCCATAGGCAGGGACACCTCCCACTAGTACAGGTCACTCAAGGCCTTGTCCANCACTTCAGACGAAGGTAAATAGATCTATATGGATGTTGCATATGAACACAACTCAAGTCTATCACAATACATATCACATCGTATGACCGTATGATATATATCACAATATGTGTCTCATACCATATACATTCTGTAGTGGTTTGGGGATGAGCTGGGGTTAATTTTTCTCAAGGCATCTTTCTAGTGCTGTGTTTGGCAGTGCTGTAGCTTAGCGCTGACAACACACCAGTGCTTTGGCTGATGCTTAGCTGAGCACCCAGGCTGAGCCTTTTCAACGTTTCCCCACCCTAATTGTACACTGAAGGGGCACAACCAAGCCAGCTGACCCAGACTGGCCAAAGGGATATTCCATGACATATGATGTCAGCTCAGATATAAGAACAAAGTGAAAGAAGGAAGTTTGGGGATTTGGTCATGGTGTCTGTCCTCCAAAAGTAACCACCAAGTGTAGAGAGCTCTGCTTCCCAGAGACCAAACAGCATCAGCTGATGGGAAGTAGAGACTAACATCTCTCTCTCTGCTTTTGCTTTCCGCATGGTCTATTGCTTTGCTTATTGTTATTACTAAATTGCTTCTATCTTCTCACTGGCTTTTGTTATATTTCCCCTTCTCCCCTGTCCATTTAAGAAGGAGAGTGATAGAGTGGCTTTGGTGGTCCTAACCAGGGCCAAATCACCACATACTCAAAGTAATTTCTGTAGCAAGGTATAGTTGTTTGGGATAGTGTTCCGCTTTAAATAGCCTTAGCAGAAGGAAACTCAGTTGCATTAGCTATATATAGAGAGTGCAGTGCTTTTAATACAGTAAATTAATCTCTTCCAATAGATCAAAGTAAAACATGATAGCCAAGAGTCTCATTTTCTGCTAAGGGTTAAGCATTCCAATGTGAAACAATTTCCAAAACACTGGCATGTGGAGTAAACTCCTTTGAAATTAATTATGTTTTAGCTCTAGTTGGACATTAGAGTACTAGGAATATTTTCTATTTTAAATGTTCTCATCACTCTCTGACAAGAAAATAGTGCTGGTAAAATCAGAATACTGTATCAGCCTAAAAAATGCTTACATCCTTGCTTTGGACAAAGAGAAAAGAAACACCTGAAATATCCTGATTATTGTGTTATTTTTTCTAACTTTATTCACAAATTGCTTCAGTTACATTGTTGCTGTTATTTTCTTACTGGATATTAACAAATAGAACAAGAAATTTAACTTTGTCTGTATAGCATTCTTCTATATAGGTCTATTTTCTAGTTTTACTGGGGTGAAATATTTGCTAGTGAATTCAAAGTAGGCCTCAATTTAATGATTATCTATGTTTTTTTAAGATCTATCTTTGGATAAGAGGTCAGCTCAAAAGCTTTTCAAAACTTTCAATGGGATTTTGGGACTATCCGGCTCAGCCTGAGCCAGAAAACTTCATCTGGTGATAGGTACACAGGAAAAGCATATTATTCCATGCCAAATCTGGCTTAAATTAATGAAAACTCCCTTTATGTATTAATGCTGACCAAAACATAGTTGTTCCAAGTGTCCTCTGCCAGTTCAGAAGGAATCCTATCAGGATTTCTGGCAGGTATTTCTCCTTCTTTGATGAGCCCTTGGGAACGTCCACAGGGACATGCAGGACTGTAGCACGCTCAGCTCCTTTCCCATTATAAGGCCCAGAAGGAAGTGCTTTACTGTCAGTCACCCCCTAATAAGCAACATGAAAGTCTTTGTGGCACATATCTGTGCACAAGTGGTTTCAATAACCCACATCCTATTGCTTTGTTGTTTGTGCTTATGACTGGGGAACCCCAAGCTTTTGAAGGAGCATCTAAGTGAGAAATGACAGAGCAATCTAGGAAACTATTCAATGTATTTGAGTGGAATTCTAGAAAAAAAGCAATTCTTGACTCAATATAAAATGTAAATTATTGCTTCTAAACTTGGCATGGTTTTTCTGCTAAAGGGGGTGAGAGAAATCTAGTGGTTTTAGTTTACCTACCAGCATAACCAGCATGGTTCTAGCTACAACATGTAGTTAGTTTTGTTACTTGTCAACCTCCTCCTTTAAAAACATCATATTTTGATTACTAATATTCTGTATTTAGTCATTGCCTTTTTTTCCAGGTGACATATATGGTCTGCAAAGACAAATGTAATTTCTCCAAGTAGAAGTAGTTTTGCTCTGCTGATCAAAGTCATACACATTTGCTGTGGGAACAAGAAAAGTAGCTGAAAACAAACTCTTTAATCTACTAGTGATAGTGAATTATTAGAACAAATAAAAGAATTTGAATTTCATATTTTGATTGCATGAGTCTGCATAATGCAAAAAAGCTAGTTGTTGACAGGCAGGTAATAAATCATAGCCTTCAAACCTCATGGTCTGCTTTTCATGATGCCTGTGCTTGGAAGAAGAAAGTAGGAGAAACTGAATGGTTTGTGAGGTACCTCGGGAAGAGTGTGGGGGAAGATAGGACAGTTCTGTCAGGAAATAAGCTCTCATTACTCATGAACAGTTCCCCAGGCAGCTGAAGTCTCAGGTGAAATGTTGTCTCATTTCTAGTGCTTCCTTCCTCTTACAAACTATTGTAGTTCAGACCCAGTTGGCAATTACTGCTGCTCATGCAGCAGCTCATATGATTTCCCCCTCAAACCTTCCTCAGTGGGATGGAAAGGAAAATTGACAGTGGAAGGCAAAATCCTCTGGGTTGAGATAAGAAGAGTTTAATAGAATGGTACAAAGAGAGAAAAACAATCAGGAAGAACAATAAAGCTAATGAAATATGACCCAGATTAGGTGATATAGAACACAACACTGACCACAATGGCCCAGCCTGGCCTGATCCCACCCTCGTGAAACTTGCCAAGCCACTGCCACCTTGCTGAAAGCTCCCATACTTGCAGCTGGCCCTTCTCAGTATGAGGAGGTATGTGCAGTATCGAATACCCCACTGGCTGGTTCATCATGGTATATTGGCTGTGGTCCTTCCCAGCTTTTTGTGAGAATTACCTCTATTGTCCTGCTTGTGGTTTGGGAATTACTGCCCTCCTCCAACCCCAAGGTTAGGAATTCCCCCAGACTAAACTCATCTGGCTGGAAGTTAAGGAATGAACCTGTATTTACAGCTTTGCACAATTTACAAGCAAAATATATGCAATATATACAGACCTATTTACAACTATATATAGTAATAGCAAGTAAAATGTAATACAGAGATACAAAAACCCTTCCAGCAGCCAGACTGCCCAGGAGTGGCTCCCAGCCACCCTTCCACCTTCTTTCCACCCTTTCCACCCTCTCTCTTATCTCAGAATCCCCCTTACATGCAGAGACTGCCTTATCTTTGTTTGTGTCCTTGTTTTTACGTGTCCCAGCAGAACGAATGGGTGATATAGACATCACTATTATTTTCCTTTCACAGCCAATAATCTAATTTCTCTCATTAAAATATTCCAATTAGCCTCAAACCATCACACTGCTGATCTCACTTCTTTTGATGCAGCCCAGGAAAGTTGGCTTTCTGGGCCGCAAGCACACATTGTCAGCTTGTGTTGAATTTTTCATCAACTGACACCCCCAAGTCCTTCTCCTCAAAGCTACTCTCAAGTCATTCTCCACCCAGCCTATATCTGTGCTTGGGATTGCCCCAGCCCAGTTGTAGGACCTTGTGCTTGGCCTTGTTGAACTTCATGAAGTTGGCTTGGACTCACTTCTCAAGCCTGTCCAAGTCCCTCTGGATGGCATTCCTTCCCTCCAGCATGTCAGTTGGACTACACTGCTCAGTGTCATCATTCTGTAAGTGCTTTTAAATTCCTATTAACTGATAAACATATGTCAAAGAAACTCATACTGCAAGATTCGTACTGTAACTTTCCCTGTGTGACTTTCATGAGAGTTAATGAGATGCAATGTGAATAATATAATTTGTGCATATACTGAATGCAGTATATAATAATCTCATCATCAAGATCAAGATGTTGATAAAGATGTTAAAGTAGTGTCAATACTGAGGAGTACTACTTGGGACCGGCTGCCATCTGGGTTTAACTCCATTCTCCACCACTCTGTGGGCACAGCCATTGAGCCAGTGTTTGACCCAGCAGAGCACACACCCATTCAATCCATGAACAGACATTTTCTTCCCGAGGATGCTGTAGGAAACAGTATCGAAAACCTGGAGGTTCAGGTAGACAACATCCACAGCCTTTCCCTCATTCACTAGGTGTATCATCTTGTCATAGAAGGAGATCAGGTTCATCAAGCAGGACCTGCCTTTCATAAACCCATGCTGACTGGGCCTGACCACCTGGTGCTCCTGTATATAGTGTGTAATGGCATTCAAGTGATCTGTCCAATGACTTTCCCTGGCACTGAGGTCAGACTGACAATTCTGTAGTTCCCCAGATCCTCCTTTCAGCCTTTCTCGTAGATGGATGTCACATTTGCCACCCTCCAGTCCCCCAAAACCTCTCCAGTTAGCCAGGACTGCTGGAAATAATGGAAAGAAGCTTGGTGAGCACATCCAACAGCTCCCTTAGCATGTTTAGGTGTAATCCATCCAGCCCCATAGACTTGTATGTATTTAAATGGCATAATAGGTCAGGGTCCTTTCCACTCTCAGCCAGGAATAGGGCAGCCATGGGCATTGGGACAGCTCCAGCCCTGGTATTGCACACCTTCCTGGGGATGGGGATAGGCTGAGGCCAGGCAGGGATGTGAGCCTGAGAGTTGGTGTGCCTCAGTAGGGTAGTGCTGTGGGGAGCTGCAGACTGGCCGTGCTGAAATGTCACTGGGGTTGATGGCCCTGGGGTCTGACGTGGGGTCTTGTGCCATGGGCAAGTGGGAGGAGTTCTTGGGTCTTCAGTAGGGTCCTGAGATGTGGACAGAGTGAGGGAAGCTCTGGGAGCTCCAGAATTTTAATTTAATTTAATTTCAGGTTTCTTTCTGGAGGACAGGTGAACCATACTCCCCCTCAGCTTCCACCACCCAGCTGCTGGTGGGTTTACCACAGCACTGTATCCACTCACTCTATTCACTTCTTACTCAATATTCTCCTCTTAATTTACTTGGCCTCATGGTGTTGTGATTATATTATCAGGGAATTAAAAATTTGGTTCTGCTATTTTCCTTTCTCTTTATGTAGACTTCTGAAAAGGTCTTTGTGCCTTTCACAGACATTGATGCCCACTGTTCATTTGCATTCCATTTCTTATTGTGTTCTGTTGCCTTGTCTTTGCATCTGGTGCTAGTCTGAACTTCACAGTCCATTTATTTTTTCCTGTTTTGTAGGGCACTGTTGTCACATACATGCAAAGATCTGAGTCACTGCTAACTGTTTCAATATGGGGATATTATTTTGTTGTCTGCAATCCTTTACATAACGACATCATGTTAAAGGCTTTCTTTTTTTCCCCACAATAGCCATAGATCCTTGGATTTTGTTCATCTTTTATACATTTTATGCCTTCTTTTGTCAAATTTTCAGTAAATTTTCATGCTTTCCTTGCTCTGCCTTCTGAAATACCTTCGTGACTGCTTACAGTCTCTATTTGGATGTGAGCTTGTTCACTAGCTGTACACATTTTCTTTAGCTCTCTGTAGACTTAATGGGATCTGTAAGCATTCTCATTCGAGTGCCTGGATTTTTGTCCCGTCATTATTCTATCACAAATTAGTTCAGCCTGTAGAGTTTGGTAATTGCACAAATCAGTCATCTTTGGGTAGTTTGCCAAAACTCTAACCCATTGTTCTGCAGGATCTTGATTGATAGAAAACGGTGTCTTTCATGTAACAGGATTTTTTAATTAATTAAAATGTTCAGGAACATTAAGATTTCTCCTGGCCTGCTGCTGACATAGTGGGATGTTGCTCAAGTGTAAGACCTTTGCTTGTAACAACTGTTACAGTTTGCTCCTCTTATTTGTTTCCTGTTTTCTATAGTCATGTTGCAATCTGTTCTCTCTGTGTGTCTTTGTAGTTCTATATGTTCATAGAATCATAGAATGGTAAGGTTGGAAAGGACCTCAAGGATCATCTAGTTCCAACCCCCTGCCATAGGCAGGGACACCTCCCACTAGTACAGGTTACTCAAGGCCTTGTCCAACCTGGCCTTGAACACCTCCAGGGAGGGAGCAGCCACAACCTCCCTGGGCAACCTGTGCCAGTGCCTCACCACCCTCACTGCAAACAACTTCCTCCTAACATCCAGTCTAAATCTCCCCTCTGCCAGTTTAAACCCATTGCCCCTTGTCCTGT